>OY804609.1:27533646-27626234 GCA_963680895.1 Fragum sueziense | reverse complement strand
TGTTTGTCTCTCTATAGGTCTCTGTGTTTGTCTCTATAGGTCTCTGTGTTTGTCTCTATAGGTCTCTGTGTGTGTCTGTAAAGGTCTCTGTGTTTGTCTCTATAGGTCTCTGTGTGTGTCTCTATAGGTCTCTGTGTTTGTCTCTATAGGTCTCTGTGTGTGTCTGTAAAGGTCTCTGTGTTTGTCTCTATAGGTCTCTGTGTGTGTCTCTATAGGTCTCTGTGTGTGTCTGTAAAGGTCTCTGTGTTTGTCTCTATAGGTCTCTGTGTTTGTCTCTATAGGTCTCTGTGTGTGTCTCTATAGGTCTCTGTGTGTGTCTCTCTATAGGTCTCTGTGTGTGTCTCTATAGGTCTGTGTGTGTGTCTCTCTATAGGTCTCTGTGTTTGTCTCTATAGGTCTCTGTGTGTCTCTCTATAGGTCTCTGTGTGTGTCTCTATAGGTCTCTGTGTGTGTCTCTCTATAGGTCTCTGTGTGTGTCTGTATAGGTCTCTGTGTTTGTCTCTATAGGTCTCTGTGTGTGTCTCTCTATAGGTCTCTGTGTGTGTCTCTATAGGTCTCTGTGTGTGTCTCTCTATAGGTCTCTGTGTGTCTCTCTATAGGTCTCTGTGTGTCTCTATAGGTCTCTGTGTGTCTCTATAGGTCTCTGTGTGTCTCTATAGGTCTCTGTGTGTCTCTATAGGTCTCTGTGTGTGTCTCTATAGGTCTCTGTGTTTGTCTCTATAGGTCTCTGTGTGTCTCTATAGGTCTCTGTGTGTGTCCTCTATAGGTCTCTGTGTGTCTCTATAGGTCTCTGTGTGTCTCTATAGGTCTCTGTGTGTCTCTCTATAGGTCTCTGTGTGTCTCTATAGGTCTCTGTGTGTGTCTCTATAGGTCTCTGTGTTTGTCTCTATAGGTCTCTGTGTCTCTATAGGTCTCTGTGTGTGTCTCTATAGGTCTCTGTGTGTCTCTATAGGTCTCTGTGTGTCTCTATAGGTCTCTGTGTTTGTCTCTATAGGTCTCTGTGTGTGTCTCTCTATAGGTCTCTGTGTGTGTCTCTCTATAGGTCTCTGTGTTTGTCTCTATAGGTCTCTGTGTTTGTCTCTATAGGTCTCTGTGTTTGTCTCTATAGGTCTCTGTGTGTCTCTCTATAGGTCTCTCTGTGTGTCTCTATAGGTCTCTGTGTTTGTCTCTATAGGTCTCTGTGTGTGTCTCTCTATAGGTCTCTGTGTGTCTCTCTATAGGTCTCTGTGTGTCTCTATAGGTCTCTGTGTGTGTCTCTATAGGTCTCTGTGTGTCTCTCTATAGGTCTCTGTGTTTGTCTCTATAGGTCTCTGTGTTTGTCTCTATAGGTCTCTGTGTGTGTCTCTATAGGTCTCTGTGTTTGTCTCTCTAGGTCTCTGTGTGTGTCTCTCTATAGATCTCTGTGTTTGTCTCTATAGGTCTCTGTGTTTGTCTCTATAGGTCTCTGTGTGTGTCTCTATAGGTCTCTGTGTTTGTCTCTCTATAGGTCTCTGTGTTTGTCTCTCTATAGGTCTCTGTGTGTGTCTCTCTATAGGTCTCTGTGTGTGTCTCTCTATAGGTCTCTGTGTGTGTCTCTATAGGTCTCTGTGTTTGTCTCTATAGGTCTCTGTGTGTGTCTCTATAGGTCTGTGTGTGTGTCTCTATAGGTCTCTGTGTTTGTCTCTATAGGTCTCTGTGTTTGTCTCTATAGGTCTCTGTGTTTGTCTCTATAGGTCTCTGTGTGTCTCTCTATAGGTCTCTGTGTTTGTCTCTATAGGTCTGTGTGTGTCTCTATAGGTCTCTCTGTGTGTCTCTCTATAGGTCTCTGTGTTTGTCTCTCTAGGTCTGTGTGTTTGTCTCTATAGGTCTCTGTGTTTGTCTCTATAGGTCTCTGTGTGTGTCTCTCTATAGGTCTCTGTGTGTCTCTCTATAGGTCTCTGTGTTTGTCTCTCTATAGGTCTCTGTGTTTGTCTCTCTATAGGTCTCTGTGTTTGTCTCTATAGGTCTCTGTGTTTGTCTCTATAGGTCTCTGTGTGTGTCTCTCTATAGGTCTCTGTGTGTCTCTCTATAGGTCTCTGTGTTTGTCTCTCTATAGGTCTCTGTGTTTGTCTCTATAGGTCTCTGTGTGTTTGTCTCTATAGGTCTCTGTGTGTGTCTCTATAGGTCTCTGTGTTTGTCTCTCTATAGGTCTCTGTGTTTGTCTCTCTATAGGTCTCTGTGTTTGTCTCTCTATAGGTCTCTGTGTGTGTCTCTCTATAGGTCTCTGTGTGTGTCTCTCTATAGGTCTCTGTGTTTGTCTCTCTAGGTCTGTGTGTGTCTCTCTATAGGTCTCTGTGTTTGTCTCTATAGGTCTCTGTGTGTGTCTCTCTATAGGTCTCTGTGTGTCTCTCTAGGTCTCTGTGTGTGTCTCTCTATAGATCTCTGTGTTTGTCTCTATAGGTCTCTGTGTTTGTCTCTATAGGTCTCTGTGTGTGTCTCTATAGGTCTCTGTGTTTGTCTCTCTATAGGTCTCTGTGTGTGTCTCTCTATAGGTCTGTGTGTGTCTCTATAGGTCTCTGTGTGTGTCTCTCTATAGGTCTCTGTGTGTCTCTCTATAGGTCTCTGTGTGTCTCTATAGGTCTCTGTGTTTGTCTCTATAGGTCTCTGTGTGTGTCTCTCTATAGGTCTCTGTGTGTCTCTCTATAGGTCTCTGTGTGTCTCTATAGGTCTCTGTGTGTGTCTCTATAGGTCTCTGTGTGTCTCTCTATAGGTCTCTGTGTTTGTCTCTATAGGTCTCTGTGTTTGTCTCTATAGGTCTCTGTGTTTGTCTCTATAGGTCTCTGTGTGTCTCTCTATAGATCTCTGTGTGTGTCTGTAAAGGTCTCTGTGTTTGTCTCTCTATAGATCTCTGTGTGTGTCTGTAAAGGTCTCTGTGTTTGTCTCTATAGGTCTCTGTGTGTGTCTCTCTATAGGTCTCTGTGTGTGTCTCTCTATAGGTCTCTGTGTGTGTCTCTATAGGTCTCTGTGTGTCTCTATAGGTCTCTGTGTGTCTCTATAGGTCTCTGTGTTTGTCTCTATAGGTCTCTGTGTGTCTCTATAGGTCTCTGTGTGTGTCTCTATAGTCTCTGTGTGTCTCTCTATAGGTCTCTGTGTGTCTCTATAGGTCTCTGTGTGTGTCTCTATAGGTCTCTGTGTTTGTCTCTATAGGTCTCTGTGTGTGTCTCTGTAGGTCTCTGTGTGTGTCTCTATAGGTCTCTGTGTTTGTCTCTATAGGTCTCTGTGTGTCTCTCTATAGGTTTCTGTGTTTGTCTCTCTATAGGTCTCTGTGTGTGTCTCTATAGGTCTCTGTGTTTGTCTCTATAGGTCTCTGTGTTTGTCTCTCTATAGGTCTCTGTGTGTGTCTCTATAGGTCTCTGTGTTTGTCTCTATAGGTCTCTGTGTGTCTCTCTATAGGTCTCTGTGTTTGTCTCTATAGGTCTCTGTGTGTGTCTCTATAGGTCTCTCTGTGTGTCTCTCTATAGGTCTCTGTGTGTGTCTCTATAGGTCTCTGTGTTTGTCTCTCTATAGGTCTCTGTGTGTGTCTCTATAGGTCTCTGTGTGTGTCTCTCTATAGGTCTCTGTGTTTGTCTCTCTATAGGTCTCTGTGTTTGTCTCTATAGGTCTCTGTGTGTGTCTCTCTATAGGTCTCTGTGTGTGTCTCTATAGGTCTCAGTGTTTGTCTCTATAGGTCTCTGTGTTTGTCTCTATAGGTCTCTGTGTGTGTCTCTATAGGTCTGTGTGTGTCTCTCTATAGGTCTCTGTGTGTGTCTGTAAAGGTCTCTGTGTTTGTCTCTATAGGTCTCTGTGTGTGTCTCTCTATAGGTCTCTGTGTGTGTCTCTCTATAGGTCTCTGTGTTTGTCTCTCTATAGGTCTCTGTGTTTGTCTCTATAGGTCTCTGTGTGTGTCTCTCTATAGGTCTCTGTGTGTGTCTCTATAGGTCTCTGTGTGTGTCTCTATAGGTCTCAGTGTTTGTCTCTATAGGTCTCTGTGTGTGTCTCTATAGGTCTCTGTGTGTGTCTCTATAGGTCTCTGTGTGTCTCTCTATAGGTCTCTGTGTGTCTCTCTATAGGTCTCTGTGTTTGTCTCTATAGGTCTCTGTGTTTGTCTCTATAGGTCTCTGTGTGTGTCTCTATAGGTCTCTGTGTTTGTCTCTATAGGTCTCTGTGTGTGTCTCTATAGGTCTCTGTGTTTGTCTCTCTATAGGTCTCTGTGTGTGTCTCTCTATAGGTCTCTGTGTGTGTCTCTCTATAGGTCTCTGTGTGTGTCTCTATAGGTCTCTGTGTGTGTCTGTATAGGTCTCTGTGTTTGTCTCTATAGGTCTCTGTGTGTCTCTCTATAGGTCTCTGTGTGTGTCTCTATAGGTCTCTGTGTGTCTCTCTATAGGTCTCTGTGTGTGTCTCTATAGGTCTCTGTGTGTGTCTCTCTATAGGTCTCTGTGTGTGTCTCTATAGGTCTGTGTGTTTGTCTCTATAGGTCTCTGTGTTTGTCTCTATAGGTCTCTGTGTGTGTCTCTATAGGTCTCTGTGTGTCTCTCTATAGGTCTCTGTGTTTGTCTCTATAGGTCTCTGTGTTTGTCTCTATAGGTCTCTGTGTTTGTCTCTATAGGTCTCTGTGTGTGTCTCTATAGGTCTCTGTGTGTCTCTCTATAGGTCTCTGTGTTTGTCTCTATAGGTCTCTGTGTGTGTCTCTATAGGTCTCTGTGTTTGTCTCTATAGGTCTGTGTGTGTCTCTATAGGTCTCTGTGTGTGTCTCTATAGGTCTCTGTGTGTCTCTCTATAGGTCTCTGTGTGTGTCTCTATAGGTCTCTGTGTTTGTCTCTATAGGTCTGTGTGTGTCTCTATAGGTCTGTGTGTTTGTCTCTATAGGTCTCTGTGTTTGTCTCTATAGGTCTCTGTGTTTGTCTCTATAGGTCTCTGTGTGTGTCTCTATAGGTCTCTGTGTGTGTCTCTATAGGTCTCTGTGTTTGTCTCTATAGGTCTGTGTGTGTCTCTATAGGTCTGTGTGTTTGTCTCTATAGGTCTCTGTGTGTGTCTCTATAGGTCTCTGTGTGTCTCTCTATAGGTCTCTGTGTGTGTCTCTATAGGTCTCTGTGTGTGTCTCTATAGGTCTCTGTGTGTGTCTCTATAGGTCTCTGTGTGTGTCTCTATAGGTCTCTGTGTGTGTCTCTATAGGTCTCTGTGTGTGTCTCTATAGGTCTCTGTGTGTGTCTCTATAGGTCTCTGTGTGTGTCTCTATAGGTCTCTGTGTGTGTCTCTATAGGTCTCTGTGTGTGTCTCTATAGGTCTCTGTGTGTCTCTCTATAGGTCTCTGTGTTTGTCTCTCTATAGGTCTCTGTGTGTGTCTCTATAGGTCTCTGTGTGTGTCTCTCTATAGGTCTCTGTGTTTGTCTCTCTATAGGTCTCTGTGTGTGTCTCTATAGGTCTCTGTGTTTGTCTCTCTATAGGTCTCTGTGTGTGTCTCTATAGGTCTCTGTGTGTGTCTCTCTATAGGTCTCTATGCGTGTCTCTCTATAGGTCTCTGTGTTTGTCTCTATAGGTCTCTGTGTTTGTCTCTATAGGTCTCTGTGTTTGTCTCTATAGGTCTCTGTGTGTGTCTCTCTATAGGTCTCTGTGTGTGTCTCTATAGGTCTCTGTGTGTCTCTCTATAGGTCTCTGTGTGTGTCTCTATAGGTCTCTGTGTTTGTCTCTATAGGTCTCTGTGTGTGTCTCTCTATAGGTCTCTGTGTGTCTCTCTATAGGTCTCTGTGTGTGTCTCTATAGGTCTCTGTGTGTGTCTCTATAGGTCTGTGTGTGTGTCTCTATAGGTCTCTGTGTTTGTCTCTATAGGTCTCTATGCGTGTCTCTCTATAGGTCTCTGTGTTTGTCTCTATAGGTCTCTGTGTTTGTCTCTATAGGTCTCTGTGTTTGTCTCTATAGGTCTCTGTGTGTCTCTATAGGTCTCTGTGTGTCTCTATAGGTCTCTGTGTTTGTCTCTATAGGTCTCTGTGTTTGTCTCTATAGGTCTCTGTGTCTCTCTATAGGTCTCTGTGTTTGTCTCTATAGGTCTCTGTGTTTGTCTCTATAGGTCTCTGTGTGTGTCTCTATAGGTCTCTGTGTGTGTCTCTCTATAGGTCTCTGTGTGTGTCTCTATAGGTCTCTGTGTTTGTCTCTATAGGTCTCTGTGTGTGTCTCTATAGGTCTCTGTGTGTGTCTGTAAAGGTCTCTGTGTTTGTCTCTATAGGTCTCTGTGTTTGTCTCTATAGGTCTCTGTGTTTGTCTCTATAGGTCTCTGTGTGTCTCTCTATAGGTCTCTGTGTGTGTCTCTCTATAGGTCTCTGTGTTTGTCTCTCTATAGGTCTCTGTGTTTGTCTCTATAGGTCTCTGTGTTTGTCTCTATAGGTCTCTGTGTTTGTCTCTATAGGTCTCTGTGTTTGTCTCTCTATAGGTCTCTGTGTGTGTCTCTCTATAGGTCTCTGTGTTTGTCTCTATAGGTCTCTGTGTGTGTCTGTAAAGGTCTCTGTGTGTGTCTCTATAGGTCTCTGTATGTGTCTCTATAGGTCTCTGTGTGTGTCTCTATAGGTCTCTGTGTGTGTCTGTAAAGGTCTCTGTGTTTGTCTCTATAGGTCTCTGTGTTTGTCTCTATAGGTCTCTGTGTTTGTCTCTATAGGTCTCTGTGTTTGTCTCTATAGGTCTCTGTGTTTGTCTCTATAGGTCTCTGTGTGTGTCTCTATAGGTCTCTGTGTGTCTCTATAGGTCTCTGTGTGTCTCTATAGGTCTCTGTGTGTCTCTCTATAGGTCTCTGTGTTTGTCTCTATAGGTCTGTGTTTGTCTCTATAGGTCTCTGTGTGTCTCTCTATAGGTCTCTGTGTGTGTCTCTCTATAGGTCTCTGTGTTTGTCTCTATAGGTCTCTGTGTTTGTCTCTATAGGTCTCTGTGTTTGTCTCTATAGGTCTCTGTGTGTGTCTCTCTATAGGTCTCTGTGTTTGTCTCTATAGGTCTCTGTGTGTGTCTCTATAGGTCTCTGTGTTTGTCTCTATAGGTCTCTGTGTGTGTCTCTATAGGTCTCTGTGTGTGTCTGTAAAGGTCTCTGTGTTTGTCTCTATAGGTCTCTGTGTGTGTCTCTCTATAGGTCTCTGTGTTTGTCTCTATAGGTCTCTGTGTTTGTCTCTATAGGTCTCTGTGTGTGTCTCTCTATAGGTCTCTGTGCGTGTCTCTCTATAGGTCTCTGTGTTTGTCTCTATAGGTCTCTGTGTTTGTCTCTATAGGTCTCTGTGTTTGTCTCTATAGGTCTCTGTGTTTGTCTCTATAGGTCTCTGTGTGTGTCTCTATAGGTCTCTGTGTTTGTCTCTATAGGTCTCTGTGTGTGTCTCTATAGGTCTCTGTGTGTGTCTGTAAAGGTCTCTGTGTTTGTCTCTATAGGTCTCTGTGTTTGTCTCTATAGGTCTCTGTGTTTGTCTCTATAGGTCTCTGTGTGTCTCTCTATAGGTCTCTGTGTGTGTCTCTCTATAGGTCTCTGTGTTTGTCTCTCTATAGGTCTCTGTGTTTGTCTCTATAGGTCTCTGTGTTTGTCTCTATAGGTCTCTGTGTTTGTCTCTATAGGTCTCTGTGTTTGTCTCTATAGGTCTCTGTGTTTGTCTCTCTATAGGTCTCGGTGTGTGTCTCTCTATAGGTCTCTGTGTTTGTCTCTATAGGTCTCTGTGTGTGTCTGTAAAGGTCTCTGTGTGTGTCTCTATAGGTCTCTGTATGTGTCTCTATAGGTCTCTGTGTGTGTCTCTATAGGTCTCTGTGTGTGTCTGTAAAGGTCTCTGTGTTTGTCTCTATAGGTCTCTGTGTGTGTCTCTATAGGTCTCTGTGTGTGTCTGTATAGGTCTCTGTGTTTGTCTCTATAGGTCTCTGTGTGTGTCTTTAAAGGTCTCTGTGTGTGTCTCTCTATAGGTCTCTGTGTTTGTCTCTCTATAGGTCTCTGTGTGTGTCTCTATAGGTCTCTGTGTGTGTCTCTATAGGTCTCTGTGTGTGTCTCTATAGGTCTCTGTGTGTGTCTCTATAGGTCTCTGTGTTTGTCTCTATAGGTCTCTGTGTTTGTCTCTCTATAGGTCTCTGTGTGTGTCTCTCTATAGGTCTCTGTGTGTGTCTCTATAGGTCTCTGTGTGTGTCTCTCTATAGGTCTCTGTGTGTGTCTCTATAGGTCTCTGTGTTTGTCTCTATAGGTCTCTGTGTTTGTCTCTCTATAGGTCTCTGTGTTTGTCTCTCTATAGGTCTCTGTGTGTCTCTCTATAGGTCTCTGTGTGTGTCTGTAAAGGTCTCTGTGTGTGTCTCTATAGGTCTCTGTGTTTGTCTCTATAGGTCTCTGTGTGTGTCTCTATAGGTCTCTGTGTGTGTCTCTCTATAGGTCTCTGTGTGTGTCTCTATAGGTCTCTGTGTTTGTCTCTATAGGTCTCTGTGTTTGTCTCTATAGGTCTCTGTGTTTGTCTCTCTATAGGTCTCTGTGTGTGTCTCTATAGGTCTCTGTGTTTGTCTCTCTATAGGTCTCTGTGTGTGTCTCTCTATAGGTCTCTGTGTTTGTCTCTATAGGTCTCTGTGTTTGTCTCTCTATAGGTCTCTGTGTGTGTCTCTCTATAGGTCTCTGTGTTTGTCTCTATAGGTCTCTGTGTTTGTCTCTCTATAGGTCTCTGTGTGTGTCTCTATAGGTCTCTGTGTGTGTCTCTCTATAGGTCTCTGTGTGTGTCTCTATAGGTCTCTGTGTTTGTCTCTATAGGTCTCTGTGTTTGTCTCTATAGGTCTCTGTGTTTGTCTCTCTATAGGTCTCTGTGTGTGTCTCTCTATAGGTCTCTGTGTTTGTCTCTATAGGTCTCTGTGTGTGTCTCTATAGGTCTCTGTGTTTGTCTCTATAGGTCTCTGTGTGTGTCTCTATAGGTCTCTGTGTTTGTCTCTATAGGTCTCTGTGTTTGTCTCTATAGGTCTCTGTGTTTGTCTCTCTATAGGTCTCTGTGTGTGTCTCTCTATAGGTCTCTGTGTTTGTCTCTCTATAGGTCTGTGTGTGTCTCTCTATAGGTCTCTGTGTGTGTCTCTATAGGTCTCTGTGTTTGTCTCTATAGGTCTCTGTGTTTGTCTCTCTATAGGTCTCTGTGTGTGTCTCTCTATAGGTCTCTGTGTGTGTCTCTCTATAGGTCTCTGTGTGTGTCTCTCTATAGGTCTCTGTGTTTGTCTCTCTATAGGTCTGTGTGTGTCTCTATAGGTCTCTGTGTGTCTCTCTATAGGTCTCTGTGTTTGTCTCTATAGGTCTCTGTGTGTCTCTCTATAGGTCTCTGTGTTTGTCTCTATAGGTCTCTGTGTGTGTCTCTCTATAGGTCTCTGTGTTTGTCTCTCTAGGTCTCTGTGTGTGTCTCTCTATAGGTCTCTGTGTGTGTCTCTGTAGGTCTGTGTGTTTGTCTCTATAGATCTCTGTGTTTGTCTCTATAGGTCTCTGTGTGTCTCTCTATAGGTCTCTGTGTTTGTCTCTATAGGTCTCTGTGTGTCTCTCTATAGGTCTCTGTGTGTGTCTCTATAGGTCTCTGTGTTTGTCTCTATAGGTCTCTGTGTTTGTCTCTATAGGTCTCTGTGTTTGTCTCTATAGGTCTCTGTGTTTGTCTCTCTATAGGTCTCTGTGTGTGTCTCTCTATAGGTCTCTGTGTGTGTCTCTCTATAGGTCTCTGTGTTTGTCTCTATAGGTCTCTGTGTGTGTCTCTATAGGTCTCTGTGTGTGTCTCTATAGGTCTCTGTGTTTGTCTCTATAGGTCTCTGTGTGTGTCTCTCTATAGGTCTCTGTGTTTGTCTCTATAGGTCTCTGTGTGTGTCTCTCTATAGGTCTCTGTGTTTGTCTCTATAGGTCTCTGTGTGTGTCTCTATAGGTCTCTGTGTGTGTCTCTATAGGTCTCTGTGTTTGTCTCTATAGGTCTCTGTGTGTCTCTCTATAGGTCTCTGTGTGTGTCTCTATAGGTCTCTGTGTGTGTCTCTCTATAGGTCTCTGTGTGTCTCTCTATAGGTCTCTGTGTTTGTCTCTATAGGTCTCTGTGTGTCTCTCTATAGGTCTCTGTGTTTGTCTCTATAGGTCTCTGTGTTTGTCTCTATAGGTCTCTGTGTGTCTCTCTATAGGTCTCTGTGTGTCTCTCTATAGGTCTCTGTGTGTCTCTCTATAGGTCTCTGTGTTTGTCTCTCTATAGGTCTCTGTGTTTGTCTCTATAGGTCTCTGTGTGTCTCTCTATAGGTCTCTGTGTGTGTCTCTATAGGTCTCTGTGTGTGTCTCTCTATAGGTCTCTGTGTGTCTCTCTATAGGTCTCTGTGTGTGTCTGTAAAGGTCTCTGTGTGTGTCTCTATAGGTCTCTGTATGTGTCTCTCTATAGGTCTGTGTGTGTGTGCGTCTTTGTAGGTCTGTGTGTGAATCACTGTATATCTCTATGTGTGTCACTGTATATCTCTATGTGTGTCTCTGTATATCTCTTTAGGTCTCTTCGCATGTCTCTATAGGTCTGTGTGTGTCTCTCTATAGGTCTCTGTGTGTGTCTCGATAGGTCTATGTGCGTGTCTCTGTAGGTCTCTGTATGTGTCCCTGTAGGTTTCTATGTGTCTCCATAGGTCTTTATGTGTGTCGTTGTATGTGTCTGTGCATGTCCTTGTAGGTCTCTGAAGGGCTGTGTGTGTGTCTCTCTAGGTCTGTGTGTTTGTCTCTATAGGTCTCTGTAGATCTCTGTTTGGGTCTCTGTGCGTGTCTCTGTAGGTCTCTGTAGATCTCTGTTTGGGTCTCTGTGCGTGTCTCTCTATGCCTCTCTGTGCTTGCCTCTCTATGTATCTCTGTGCTTGCCTCTGTAGGTCTCTATTTGGGTCTATGTAGGTCTCTGTGTGGGTCTCTATAGGTCTCTGTGTATGTCTCTGTAGATTTCTGTGTGGGTCTTTGTGCGTGTCTCTGTAGGTCTCTGTGCGTGTCTCTCTATGTATCTCTGTGCTTGCCTCTGTAGGTCTCTGTTTGGGTCTATGTAGGTCTCTGTGTGTGTCTCTGTAGGTCTGTGTGTGTGTCTCTGTTCGTATCCATGTAGGTCTCTCTGTGCATCTTTGTGTGGATATTTGCACATCTCTGTGTGTCTCTGTGTAGGTCTGTGTGTGTCTCTCTTTGTATCTCTGTAGGTCTCTATGTGTGACTTTTGGTGGTCGCACTGTGGGTCTCTATGAGTCTCTCTGAGTGTCTCTCTGTGTGACTTTGTGGGTCTCTCTGCGTTTCTCGGTTGGTCTTTCTGTGTGTACCGGTTTCTTCTTTTATTTTTTGGTTCTCTGTGTGTTTCCATGTATCTCTCTATGCCGCTTCATGCACAACTCTTCAACTCTCTGTGTGTCCCTGAGTCTCTCTGTGTGTCTTTCTCCCACTCTCGATCCACCTCTCCTTCTTTTCTCCCAATTCTGTTCCCTATCTCTGTGACCTATCTTTTTTCAGTCTTTATTTTTCCTCTAAAAACATATACCTATATATGCCGTTCTGCTTGTTATCTTCTTCTACCTGTATCTTTATCATTCTTGCAGTATTTTACTCCCTGATCTATAAAGCTATCCTTACTATTTCTTATTCTGTTTGTTTACCTCCCTCTCTCTTTCTCTATCTAACTTCTTCTCTACCAATTCTATTTTAATGGCGAATCAGGTGTTTATTTCAAGGGAAGCAAAAACAAAAATCCACATTTTCAAAAAAAAAATGCTATGTGTACACAATTGCATTTTTGCGTACGGGTTGCTACGCCTATTACATCTATCCGCCTATGAAGTTTCATGATTCTACCTTACATCTTTTTGAGTTATGCTGCGGACAAGAATTAAGTTTGAAAATCAACAAAGGGCAATAACTCCAAAAATATGATCAGCAGAGTAATGGTTCTTGTGCACTGCACCCCTCCATAATGGGATCTATCCACTTATCATTAGTTTTGTAATTGTATATTTAAATACTTTTCGAGTTATGCTCCGGACAAGGTTTGGTCTACGGACCGACCAACCTACCAACCGACCGACCTACTGACCAACACTTGCAAAACAATATACCTTGCAATACAATTTCCTTTGAAAGGGGCATAATTAAATGTAAGAGTGATAAATCTTTGCCTAGAGGCTGATATTATGATCACAGAAGCATATGTGCAAATTTTCGAAATAGAGATAATGATCCTTGTATATAAAAACCTAACCAAAGCCAATGCTGACACCAATGTAAATAGTCTGTTGACTGGAATAGCCCCTGTAATCCATGAATAGTCGCTAAAAATGCTTGGAAAACATTAAGGTAAAAGAAGAAAATGCTGATAATCAGTATTTTCTAATTTTGCTTCAATATTTTCTATGCTTTGTAGAGTATTTGAATTCTATCTTCATAAACATCCATTTCGTCAAATAAAGCAGCTGTCAAATTGAACAATCCAACTATTTTGTCGTTCAGGAAAGGGTTTGACTAATCTTTGTTGTCTACAAACTTTAACAAGAAATGGAGAACAAGAGTGCCATGGTCACAATATACGCCGCCACTTATAAAACTTGAGACAAAAAAATGACATTGACAAGGATTTATAAATATTCACACAAAAACCTGTAAAAAGTTGTGTTCACAAAAAGGTTTTTATAAATATCCAGTCAAAAACCTGAAAGTAATTGCGTTCACGAGGCTGAAATATCAATAAGCCCCAGAGACTAAGATTGAAGGGGGCATAACTCAGGCAAAAATCAATGAACCATAAAATCCCTACTTCATGCACATCTACCAATTAAGGTAATAACATCCACCAAGTTTCATTAGTATCCAGTCAGAATCTTAGAAGAAGTTGTGTTGACAAGGCTGCAATTTCAATCAGCCCCAGAGACTAAGTCTTAAGGGGGCATAACTGTGGCAAAAATCAATGAACCATAAAATCTTTCCTACATGCACATCTACTTATTGAGGTGATAACATTGACCAAGTGTAATTAATATCCAGCCATAAACTTAGGAGGAGTTGCGTTGACAAGGCTGCAATTTCAATAAGCCCCAGAGACTAAGTTTTAAGGGGGCATAACTGTGGCAAAAATCTATGAACCATAAAATCCTTCCTTCATGCACATCTACCAATTGAGGTGATAACATTGACAAAGTGTCATTAAGATCTAGCCATAAACTTAGGAGGAGTTGCGTTGACAAGGCTCATAAAATCCTTCTTTCATGCACATCTACCAATTGAGGTGATAACATTGACCAAGTGTCATTAAGATCTAGCCATAAACTTAGGAGGAGTTGCGTTGACAAGGCTGCAATTTCAATAAGTCCCAGAGACTAAGTTTTAAAGGGGCATAACTCTAGCAAAAATCAATGAACCATAAAATCCTTCTTTTATGCACATCTACCAATTGATGTAATAACATTGACCAAGTTTCATTAAGATCCAGCTAGAAACTTAAGAGGAGTTGCGTTGACAAGGCTGCAATTTCAATAAGCCCCAGAGACTAAGTTTTTAAGGGGCATAACTCAGGCAAAAATCAACGAACCATAAATTTCAATCAGCCCCAGAGACTAAGTCTTAAGGGGGCATAACTGTGGCAAAAATCAATGAACCATAAAATCCTTCCTACATGCACATCTACTTATTGAGGTGATAACATTGACCAAGTGTCATTAATATCCAGCCATAAACTTAGGAGGAGTTGCGTTGACAAGGCTGTAATTTCAATAAGCCCCAGAGACTAAGTTTTAAGGGGGCATAACTGTGGCAAAAATCTATGAACCATAAAATCCTTCCTTCATGCACATCTACCAATTGAGGTGATAACATTGACCAAGTGTCATTAAGATCTAGCCATAAACTTAGGAGGAGTTGCGTTGACAAGGCTGCAATTTCAATAAGTCCCAGAGACTAAGTTTTAAAGGGGCATAACTCTAGCAAAAATCAATGAACCATAAAATCCTTCTTTTATGCACATCTACCAATTGATGTAATAACATTGACCAAGTTTCATTAAGATCCAGCTAGAAACTTAAGAGGAGTTGCGTTGACAAGGCTGCAATTTCAATAAGCCCCAGAGACTAAGTTTTTAAGGGGCATAACTCAGGCAAAAATCAACGAACCATAAAATCCTTCCTTCATGCACATCTACCAATTGAGGTGATAATATTGAACAAGTTTCAAGAAGATCCAGCCAGAAACTTAGGAGGAGTTGCGTTGACAAGAAAAGTGGACGGACGTACGTACGGACGGACGGACAGACGGAGAAGATGTCGCCAATATACGTCCGCCTCCGGCGGCGTATAAAAAAGATAGAATAGTATTGCAGTAAATAATTTTGTCTCAATTATCCAATTCATGTATGCAATACTATTTTAAGTCAACTTAGACTAGTATTGCATTCAAAATGTGGGTTCGAAACGGCTAATATTTCCCTGCAATACTATGCTAAGTCAACAAAATCATATTTCTCCTTTTTTATTTATTTGATTGAAATATATGATATTTGTAATTTGATGTTGTCTATCAGATTTCATCATATCAAAAATTCAGACCATTTTATTCAGTTTTGACAAAATGGGAACGTTTTTTCGATTATCTTGGTGTCTATATCTAGTATCACGATTATTTTCATAATTCGACGTACCTTGTCTATTGCGGTATTTACGTTGGTAGTTTGATTGTGTTCTGGGAGCCCATGGTTTGATGAAAACTTCTTCTGGTAGTGGCAGATTTTCTTTTTCAACTAAATACGCGTAGTTGGTGGGTACATTTATTCTTGCGTATCTATATCCACTTCTGGAGTTGAAAATTTCGACTTTTGTCACTCTGATCTTTTGATCACGAAAATGTTTCTCTATTCCCTGTTCACTAGTTTCAGGTGTTATGTTTCCTATAAAGTATTTTGTTATTCTGTGTCTGCGTACACCCAAAAATATATCAGTATTGCTTGTTTGTTGTTTGCTTCTGTTTTCACCAGAGTTTGTGGTACTGGCTGGTTTTTGTCTATTAGGTGGAGTTTTCGGTTGTATTGTCGAGTTTTTTTGCTGATCTGTGTTAGTTTCTGTTTCTATTCTTATTGGATTGTCACTTTGGTTTCCGGGTTCTGGTACTGTTTTAGATTGCGCTTTATCGCTGTTGTTTTCAGCAAGTACATTATTTGTCTGTTGGTACTGTGTATTTGTTTTTTGTCTGTTAATGATGGACGAGTATGATCCTTTATCACTATTGCTATTTTGTTGCGCGTTTACTGGTGGCGTTTTCATATATTCGGGAAGGAAGAGTTCTTCAAGTTCATTGTTCGAATTTGTGTTTGTCGACTGTTCTGTGTTATTGGAAGTATTAGACTGGTCTGCTGTTTCTTCTCTTACTGCCTGTGAACCACTTTGGGGTCTTGTATTACTGTTACCCTTTTCTTCTAACTTTTGCATTTTCTTAATGGATTGTTCTAGTATCGCGTTTGTAATATCTAATTTTGAACGCAAATCTGTATTTTCCTTTTGAGTTTCGGATAAACTATTGTTGCATGTAGTAAGGTTTGTTTCTAATTGTAGTATTCTCTCTTTGCAATTGGTTAAGTCTGTTTCTAGTTTGTTCACTCTTTTAATGAGGTTGTGGAATGCTTCATACTCGTCGGCGTGAGTCTGTCTTATACCAGCCAATTCTTCTTGTAGCGTATGAAGTGTTGCGTGTATGTCTGCTTTTTCTAAACTTTCTGTAAATGTTCTACCGGGGTCTAATTCCGATCGCGATTTTTCTAATCTTTGAAATACTTCGTGTATGTCTGAGTTTTTGTCTCCTGCTATAAATGATGTTAATGCATAGCAGTCTAATGCTAGTTTACTTTGCATCGATGATCTAGATGAATTTCTATGTGTGATTAGTTTCCCCTTTGGACAGTCATCGTAATTTTGGGCAACCTGTGCTAGATGTGTTCGGTACCAGTCTATAAGGTTGATATCTTTATTGCAACGTGTTATCAAGTGTTCAATAAATTCATGTTTTGGTTTGTTTTGTAACGATTTCTTTAATTCTGTATAGAACTCTTGGTTCGGTATTTGTGATGACGGGTCATGTTCGTAGTAGTTCGGTACTTGGCTGCTATTCAAATACTCTGATTGTGTATTGCCTGACAGTTGATATGTATCTAGATCAAAATATACACAGCTTTGGCTATCGTCTATAATATTGGTGGCCATCTTGGTTAGTTCATCAATCAGATTAAACGTTATGTATTCACTTGTTTGCCAACAATTTCGGTACTCGTCAGGGCTCCGTATGGTAGTTGCCTTCGGGTTATGTGTAATCACTGGGGATTATCGTTATAACGTACTATTATGTTTTGTGGGGTGTTGTAGGTAGCCTTTGGCGATGGTCTATAAATAGTTTTACTTCTTTGTTAGTCTTTGATATTCTTTTGTTTTACATAAAATGCTTTTAAATAGCACTATTTCTGTATAAATTATAACGTTTTTATACTCATCTGCTAGTATTACTTCTTATCATTGTCTAGTCCAACTTTTTAAATTCCAAGTTCAATATAATCACTTATATTTCACATAGATATCTCCTGAGGTGAACAACGTGCGTCCGTGTCCGCCATCTTTAATCTGCTATTGGGAAAGGATTAATATAGCATTTAGGAAAGGGTTAATATAATATTTGGGAAAGGGTTAATATAGCGTTTGGGAAAGGGTTAATATAGCTTTTGGGAAAGGGTTAATTTAGCGTTTGGGAAAGGGTTAATATAGCATTTGGGAAAGGGTTAATATAGCGTTTGAGAAAGGGTTAATATAGCATTTGGGAAAGGGTTAATATAGCGTTTGAGAAAGGGTTAATATAGCATTACAATGTTTCTTCAACAATTATTAGCTTGATGTAGAATGATTTTTGCATTGTGCTTTACTAAAGTGTCATCTTCCATAAGAAATGTTTGATAAAATGTATTTCTTAATTTATAAATGCCAGAATGTTGGAGAAAGGGTAAATCACATGAACATAAACACATGTCACAAAATATTAAATTCACTAGCAATGTTATCCATTTATCTATATACCAGTATGAATTTTCATTCAAACTATTTGCTTCTTGATGGAAATATTGTAGATCTAGGTATTTATATCAATTATTACAGCAAAACAAGAAAAAAAGCAAAAAGTTATAAATAGAACAAAACTTAAAGAGTGAAAGTTTATTGTTTTAGGATAGCTGTTTCTGAGAGGGCTTGCATATTAATTCACAGCAGTTTTACTATAACCTAATTATGTATCTATTTATGCAATTCTTTGCTTTTCATTGAGTATAATATCTACGAGAGATATCAACTTTTCTTTTCCAGGAAGTTTCTTCCATATTAGGCATAATTGCCTCCATCTTACACACAGGAAATATAGAATTTAAAGCTTTGGAAGTTTATGCAGGAGAGGGTGTAGAAATACAGAATAAAGAGCTCACCGATATCGGTAAAGTATATACTTGCAATCTGATTAAAATCTGGTGTTAGCTTACAGTAACATCTGACAGGCACAAGTAATGACCTTCAATGACCTTTTCCTCTGACCAATTAAATAAACTTTCAAGATTTTGCTAAGCGATAAAAATGGACTAAAAAATTGGGCAACGAAGACATCACATATGTCAGTGCAGAGCCATGTGTTTGCACATGCTTGTCTAGGAAAATCATGTATCGCAAGAGATTTAATTGGTAAGAGTAAATGTAACCAATTTTGGTTTTCCCAGGGTCATAGAAGATGAGCCCTTTCTGGTGCCTGTCAAATGTTAATGTTAGTAAACACTTGATTTTTTTTTTCAGATTGAGTAATATTGTATTTCACCATGTTGTATTTTAGCATGCATCTGACACAAAAGAAAAGTTGATGGGTCAGTGCAAAATGATTATGCACTTAAAATGGCTTTTCACTTACTCCTTCATAAAGAGTTAATAACGATATATTGATGCTTTTCAACAAAAACTTGTAACTGCAGCTTAAAACAAGCTACATTTTTAGCTGGAGTTTTCGAAGAAAATGAGAACTTATACTGTCACCCAGGCATCGGCGTTGGCGTCGGCGTTGCAACAAAGGTTAAAGTTTTTTCAAACATCAATAACTTCCATACTATCAAAGAGATTCAACCCAAACTTGGAATACTTATTCACCATCACACCATCTACCTTACTACCAAGGCCCATGACCCTGGCTCCACTATATTTGGAGTTATGCCCCCTTTATACTAAGCAACTTAGAAAGTCGAGCGCGCTGTCTTCGGACAGCTCTTGTTTTTTATGTTATGTTAACTTGGTGTGTAAAAGAACTAAAATGAATGTTGCTTACGTGTTTATTGCAATAACGGTATGTTTTAACATTAAACATTTTATGTTTCAGTCGCAAAGCTACTTGGTCTGGACTCCAAAGATTTAGTAGATGTCTTAGTCAGCACTGGCATGGTAGCTAGGGGCGAGGTCATTATTCGTGTAAACTCACTATCAGAAGCCATGGATGTTCGAGATGCGATGGCTAAATCACTGTATGGCAGGCTATTTAGCTGGATTGTGAACAAAATTAATGTTTTATTGCAACCCGACAAACATCTATATAAACAGTAAGTATTTATTTAACCACAATGTTCTTGTTTTCCCTTGGTTCTTTGATAAATCATTGTATGGACGATTGTTTAGTTGGATCGTGAACAAAATTATTGTTTTTCTACAACCTGATAAACACCTATATAAACAGTAAGCATTTATTTTACCACAATGTTCTAATTTTTCCCTGGGATCTTTGATAAATCATTTATGGACGATTGTTTATCTGGATTGTGAACAAAATTAATGTTTTACTGCAACCTGATAAACACCTGTATAAACAGTTAGGAGGTTCTCATTTTAAGCTACGGGGTGTTTATTAGAAACATGATCAATGGAAAAATAGGGGATGGGCGTTTATTAGAGGTTTTCTAATTTTGGTAGTCAAAAGTTGCAAATCAGGTTTCAAATCACGGACTCAAAGTTCAGCAAGTCGAATTAGGCAAAGTTTTGTTATAAGGACTGCAAAATGCGATTTTTCAATGAAATTTCTTCATTGCAAACAGATTGAGGGCTGGACATCCTCTTTTTCATTGCTTTTGGAAATGGTATTTGAATATGTCTTACATTATTTAAATATAGAATCGGTGGATGGGCGTTTATTAGAATCACCCCTTTTCGCTAAAATTGTGCTTGAGATAAGGTGATTCTCAGCCAAATTTTGGGGGATGAGCGTTAATTAGAATATGGGTGTTTATAAGAATATGGGCGTTCATTAGAATAAGTATGGTAATTCCTGATTATTCTGACTTTGGAAAGTCAGATAAACAGAAATCAGAGTGCACACTACCTTCATATCTTTGATATTTCCAAACATATCTTCTTGTTTCTCTCTTCAGGGATAAACTCTCCATTGTTGGTTTACTAGATATATTTGGGTTTGAAAACTTCCCACCAATTCATTTGAACAGCTCTGTACTTACCACACAGTGACACCTTTTCATGCCCAACAAGATAAATGCTTAGAAAAACATCGTGGAAAAGGAAGAAATTGCTTGCAACAATCAATTTCTTCATTTTCCACAAGTTTTCTTTCTCAAAATGGAAAGATTTTTAAAATTTCATTGACTTGAAATTTGCAACACCTTTCAAATTAGAAAAGTAAAAAATAAGGGGTAAAGACATTTAATTTCTGTCTTTTCAGAGATAAGTTATCCATCATTGGTTTACTAGATATATTTGGATTTGAGAACTTCCCCACCAATTCATTTGAACAACTCTGCATCAACATTGCCAATGAACAAATACAGTACTACTTCAACCAACATATCTTTGCATGGGAAATGGTAGGTTTACTTTTCTGTACATTTCGAAAGTTCTTGGTTTGAACTTCATTGCCTGTTCATCATGCCCATATGTTTACCTAAAATATATTTCTTGTGTTTAGCTTTCTTCTTTGTGATAGAATCAGAGTCCTTTGTTCAAATTGATGTATAGTAAATATAGGCTTCTGAAAATTTCTTTTTAAAGTTTTTCAAATGGTTCTTAATAAACTATCTGAGGAAAGTAACTTGCAGAGCCATTAATTTCCCATGTATGCCTGGTAGAATTGTCAACAGATTATTTTCCCAAAGGTATTCTATCAAACATCATAAATTATGTACTCAAGTTTTGAAACATTCATGCTTGCTCTAATACCATGCAGTCATTGTAGATTTTGATGCTGCAGATTAAAAACAAACTTATTTTTTTACTTTTCAGCAAGAGTACCAGAATGAAGGAATAGATGGCAGTGTAATCACATTTGTGGACAACAGACCTTTGTTGGATATGTTTCTGATGAAGCCCATTGGTCTATTAGCCCTACTTGATGAGGAAAGCCATTTTCCTAAAGCCACTGATAGAACACTAGTTGGTAAGTAACATCATTATTGTACAAAATGTAGTATCAGATAAATTCTGTATATCGCTGCTTTTCTTCAAAAATCTCGTATCTGCAGCTTAAAACAAGCTGCAGATACGAGGTTTTTGCAGAAAAGCGACGATATTTTCCTACGTATGCTAGGCTGTCTTTTGCAGTGTTTCTGGTTGTAAATATCATTGTCTGAAAGAAACTAATGGAACCCTAAGTTAGACCTAGGAACATGAAACTTTACACAGTTGTCACCCTTGACCCAATGATTTGCCTTATTATATTTGGGTCACATACGTCAAAGGTCAAAATCACAATTTGACTTCCTTTTAATTCTGTTTCAATACTCAAACTCATTTGACGAAGCGTTACACAGTTGTTTCTCTTGACCAAAGAAGGTGCCCTATTGTTTTGGGTCATGTAGGTCAAAGGTCAAGGTCACAATTTGACTGTTTAAAATTCATTTCTGTGCTCCAACTGAAGAATATTGTAACCTATAGCACTTTTTCAGTGACAATGTGCTAGTGGTGGTATATGTCCGCTTTGCAACAGTTCTAACTGTTGTTTGTTGTTTCAAAACATATTGTAGCGATGTACAAATTGATGCATGTTTTGACAATTCTAATTCCTCTTCATATATTCAACAGAGATGATTTCAGAAGAAGGAGAGGAAAGTTTTATCTGTAAATTTTATACTTTCAGACAAATTCCACCAGAACATCCAAAGCTCCCACTACCACAAACCAAAAGCCACCACCACTCTGTATTTCACTATCGACCATTATGCTGGGTCGGTACAGTATGATGCTGTAGGGTTTCTGGAGAAGAATCGGGACAGACTGCCTGTTGAGATTGTGAATTTGTTTCGAGCCTCTGACAACAGTGTTGTTAGGTCTTTATTCCAGACACCTCTGACAAAGACAGGTAATTATGTAATAAGTGCTTAAATGTGTGCATGCTTGTCTTTGGAAAAACCCCAAGGACTTTGATGTTATGTCAAAGACTTATACAAAGAAGTAACTTTATGATAATTGTTACTTATGAGTTGAAAAGGTCGTCATTATTGCTTTGTATTGCATAAGTTTTTAAATGCTCTGTGTTCCATTAAAATTTTTTACCGCAGATCTAAAATTATGTAAACTACTTTTTCTGAATACCTAATGTTTGCATAATGGAACAATTCTTTAATTAACCTATTACTACCAGACAGCAAAGTTTTAGCCTTGTCCAATTTCAAAGAAGATCATGGGGACGACAATTTCAAGTCAATGAAATTTTACATTTTGGGGTCTTTATTGGTAGGAAACATTGTGGGAAATGAAGAAATTGCTTGTTACAAGCAATTTCTTCATTTTCCACAATGCTTTCCAAAGTCTTGAATTTCTTGAGTGTCAAAAAGTGTCACTGTGTGGTAATGGGTTAAAGACTTATTACTACAAGGGCACATCCAAAAAAGGTCACTGACCATGCAGCATATTTTTGGATGTGATGTGGTTTTAATTATGTGGAATAGATCTAGGAGATGCATGTGCTAGGACCTTCAGTAAAATCATTGTCATAATTTGACTAAAGAAATCAGTGTCTGTGGTAAGGTTTGCAAATGGCTTGAACTATGTTAGTCAAAAAGAAAAATTAGAAGATACAAATAAGATGGTCTTGATAAGAATAGGTGTGTAGCTTATTTGAATTTTGACACACCCCTATTTGAATTACAGCCAATACATCGTCAGGTAAGGTAGAAACGGTTTGGTTTTGATATGATTCATTTGCATAGTAAATTTTCCCCATTCCCCTTGTTTTAAACTACATGGCTAAAGACTATCTAGTTTATGTCATGGCGAAGTGTGTGTTGAAATAAGTATTGTAAGAATTTCTTACTCATTTCAATTGGCTTCTTTGAAATAAACATAAACAATTGAGCACCCACGTTGTGGTATTTTGAGTTGTAATATCAGCTTCAAAATACCATTGCTTCAATATTATTAATGTCATATGTTTTTATGAGCACAGACAACAGTTACTGCTCACAAAACTGACATGTTGAATTCAATACTCATTGTTTGTTTTTTTGGAAAGTCACTATAGTGATATTTTGCCAAATGATGGCTTTTATCAATTCACAACCCCGTTATATGTGATTTCTACTAAAAGATGGTATTTATTTTTCACATAATCACATAAATTCTAACCCTTTAATGGCCACTTTGGTTTGGAATTAGGATATCCAGCTTACAGGGATTTGTCATAGTCATAGAAATTTTTTTTCTTACTTTTCAAATCAGGCACTTATTGTTTTCTGTTGATATTAGATATTCATTTGGTTCATAAACATAATTATTTTGGTCTACAAAATCAAGTTTTTACACTACTTTTTACAGAACAAGTACATCATCTCTTTGACACAAACTGAAGGACAACCAATTTTATCACAAATAATTTGATGAACTTTTTTTTTAGAAGAATCAACTTTAGAGGCGCACTCTTACCAAACTAGTAATTGTATCACACAATTTTTCTGGAAAATTGTCCCATTCACGTATAACTTAACAAAATATTTTATAATTATCGCATCCCATCACATATATTTTTAATCTACATGCTTGCATTTCACTGAATATTCTTTTGTTAAGAAGTAAGATGATTTCAAGCATGAATTTTCCAAAGCAAGACAGTATAAGTTACCCATATACATCAACAGTTTCATATGTTTTTCACTTTTCTTCACCATTATTATGTAGCTTACTTTTTTTGAAATGCACACTACCGACATTAAGGTTTCCTACCCAGAGATTTCAGTTATTCACAATTTGTCAATCAAGAAGAAAATGAAAACAGGAAATAGAGAGTATGAAGAATAACATTAAGAGCATTATCATTCTTTAACCCATTACCTCACAGTGACGCATTTTGACTCCCCACAAGATAGAAGTTTTGGAAAACAATGAGGTAAATGAAGAAATTGCTTGTAACAAGCAATTTCTTCATTTTCCACAATGTTTTCTAACCAAAATTACCAAGAAAAGTAAAATTCCATTCACTTGAAATTATGGTCTGCATCATCTTTGAATTTGAACAAGTCAAAAACATTGCAGTCTGGTAATGGGTTAAGTCCTCTTGCTTGTGTTATGTTTGTTTCCAGCTTTGTCATGTACAATGTCAGTAGTTTCAATGTAAATGTGACTCTCTCTGTCTGTGTGTTCTAAATGTGGCTTCTTATACTTTCTCTCATACTGTAACCAAGAATATATGATTGTACTCTCAGAAAAATATAATACATGTACAAGTTAAATCATAGCCAAATTATTTGATTGGTTTAGAAATGCTTAACCATAGTCCTGCTTACTCTAAATTGTGCTTCAAACAAACTACCAATTTAAGAGACATTTCAAAAAGATAAGCTCAAGTTTTTGCCAATAATATAGTCTAAAGCATAGAGTGTAGGCTAAGATCAGACAGCACATCTGTGCAGGCTGATCTTAGTTTATACTGCCTGCCAAAGCTTTGGTCACAACTGTAAATTGACGTGAACAGCATGAGAAGGGTTAAATTGTTGAACAACTTAGTAATACAAGCAGACAGAAAAGATTTATAATGAAAACACAAATCAACTCTATAACTAATGGATACTTTTAAAGTGATTGAGATATGAAGTTTCTATATAGATAGGTGACCAGCAAACAAAGTGTTACATTAACCTTTTAAAAATGTGATTTCTGAAATCAAGGTTTGTTTATCAAGTCACATTAATCATGTTACACTATCATAGTGTGTTTGGAATTGTTTGAGATGAATATATTTTTGAAGATACTTTTTGTCCTCAGGTAATCTGGCAGGAGGATCACTGAAGCCAAGCGCTGCCAGCAGCACCCTCAGTTCACCTACAAGTACATCGACAGGGGTTACTCTGGTACGATCCTTACAGAGTCAACAAACCAGCATGGGAGGAAGTAGGGTAAGTTGGATTATTTCATGAAATTTATCAAAATTGTTAAGTTAAATTGATATCAATATGTTACTGGAAAAGGCTAGAAAATGTCTGTCCAACTATAGCGGTCTTCCTTATATTGATTCGGATTTGTTTTTTTTTTTTTAATAAGAGAAAGGTAAGAACTTCTGAGTGTTGTTATAAATGATAGCTCTTTGAAGTGGTCAGAACTGATTTGTTCAAAAAAATATCAGACATGTTCATTTATAGGTAACAATGCAATCAACAAATACAGAAATAATGTAAATTAGTGTCTGTTTAGGACAAATTAATTATTGAGACTATGTGACTTTCAGATCTACAATGCTTTAGTAAGTAAATGATGTGAGAGGAATGGAGAGGAATTTTTTTAGTGCAAGTCTTTCTGAACTTATATAAAGTGACCATGATTTTTGTGATGGAGTTGATGATAACTTTTGGGATAATGATAATATGGGGTTAATTCACGTTTTTGAGGTCGTTAACATTCGCAGAGGCCCAAGAAATACGTTAACGCCCGACTGCGAAGCAGGAGGGTCGTTTTCGTATTTTGCGGGCCTCTGCGAATGTTAACGACCGAAAAATACGTGAATTGACGCTATTATTGCATAAAAAGCATAAAATTCCAATGATTTCTTACCCCAAACCCCTTGATATGTGCGAAAAATGAACCGAGGTGCGATAAGAAAATGTCCACCATTGTTGTTTTGTTCTGATAAATCTTACGAGAATTTTTTGTTATGCGTGACGTCGGTATAACAATGTACGTCATGATTTGGCGCCAAAAGGCGAACGTCGCTTATTTAACTTATATTCTTATCGCTTATTTTCTTTTCTATTCTATTCTAAATTCGTAAGACGTTGAGAATTTTGCGGGAAAAGAGACAATTGTTTATTTTGAAGGGTCAACTCGAGGATATTTGAGTGCAAAACCGGTCCGATATCGCACGTGAATCTGCCGATTAATGCACGATTTCTCTGGATATCCGCCTGGTTTCTTCTCGTTATTCAATGTCGATAACGGCCCAAAAACACACTTTTTAGGCAATAATAGACCATAATTATATCTTGAACCACTGTCAAAAGATGACAGCAGTCATTTTCAAATTAGCTATCTTAGTAACAAAATTAATTGAATGAAATAGTTCATGAATTTACTTTGTAATTTGTCTTGTACATTTGAATGAAAGAGGTCACTTTAAGTTTAGAAAGAGCTTGTTTAGTGATCAATGCAGTGTTCTGGTTAATAGATTTGCAGTGCCTTTTCTTACAGTGTTTTATCATCTAAACACATTTAGGCAAACATTGCTAAATAAATTCCATTGTCATTTCATAATCGAGTTAACCTTTCCCTGGAAAGACCTTGAATTTACACATCCATAGTTGGACAAGTTTTTGGAAAACATTAAGAGAAAAGGAGAAATTGCTGATATCAGCAATTTCTCCTATTCTTTCAATATTTTCTATGCTACAACATGCACATTTTCCACTCACGGTGTATAATCATGTGACTTTGAATTTTCGATAATCTTCAATAACTTTGTAAATGCTTGACCAATTTGAATTCGGTTTGAAGCAGAGAAGATGGAAAACTGTCAGGAATAAAATAGATGTAGTAGATTTTTAAAAAATCAACTGATAAAAAAGTTATTGAAGATAAAGCAAAATTTTGGTTTATATTCAATAACTTTTTTAACAGTTGATATTCAAAAATCAACCACGCCCATCTAATGCGTGACATCTGTCCACATTCTCTGCTTCAACCAGAATTCAAATCGGTCCCGTATTAATAAAGTTATTGAAGATATTCAGTAATTATTGCATCACGTGATTTTCCACCGTGCTACTATTGACATCAATCAACAACTATTCATCTTCTTGTGTAGTGTCCTTATCCACAATGATTAACCCTTTCCCAAACGACAAAATTTTAGGGTGGCCCTTTTTATGCCCCCGTATCGAGAGATCGGGGGCATATTGTTTTACTTGTGTCTGTCCGTCTGTCTGTCTGTCTGTCTGTCCGTCTGTCCGTCCGTCTGTCCGAAAACTTAACCTTTGCCTTTTCTCCAAAAGTATTTGACATACAAAGCTCAAATTTGGTATGCAACTTCCTTTTAATGATATCTATCTGTTCCATGCAATTTGACCTTCCTCAAGGTCATCCGTTAACCCTTATCAACCCTTTACTCTACGAAAACTTAACCTTTTACTCCGAAAACTTAACCTTTGCCTTTTCTCCAAAAGTATTTGACATACAAAGATCAAATTTGGTATGCAACTTTTCAATGATATCTATCTGTTCCATGCAATTTTACTGTCCTCAAGGTCATCACTTAACCCTTAATAACCCTTTACTCTACGAAAACTTATCATTTTAGAAAAATGGCCATTTCGGTGGCATTTGTGTTTCACAAACACATCTTGTTAAAAGCTGATTTAGACGACAAAATGGGTTTTAAAAGTAGAATTTGTACAATTTAGCACAGAAAATATTTAGACAAAAGGAGAAACTGCTGGTTATCAGCAGTTTCTTCTTTTGTCTAAATGTTTTCCCCAAGCATTCTCTTATAGATGACATCAAAACCATGTCTTGTTTGAGAAAGGATTAACAAGGTATTTTCCAATCCTAAATTTGAACATATTAGACATTGAGTTCCCCTATTAGATTGAGTGAATACCAGTTCAGTTCCCCTCAAACTCCAATGCACTTGATACCTTTTGATTATAACTTTCACAACAAGACCTGGTTTTGACCTCCCTAATAGAAAAGACTACGAAAAACATTGAGGCAAAGGAAGAAAATGCTGACAACATCATTTAGTCCCTTTCTCTTGATGTTTTCTGTGTTATATTGTACACAATTTTTGTCATAATCAACAGCCATTTTTTTGTCTGCAGCAGTTTTCAAATTTGACCATCCTAACATTTTGTTGTTTTAAAAAGGGTTTAATTTGCCAATCTTTCAACAATATTACAGCACATAATTGTGTCTTGGAAAAATACAAAATGTTTTTTCTTCAAAATTTGATAATTTATATCATCCTTTGAAATTTTAACTTCAAAATATATTTCAAGTAATTCAATGTTTGCTGACTTTCCATTTGCGTTTATGCATGATGTAAAATAAATGCACATGATCTAGATTATGTCATTGTTTTAGAAAGCTTAAAGTATGCAAATAAATGTGCAGGGATCTGGAAAAAGGCCTTTTTAGTGTTCGTAAAATTTTTGGACCAATGCAATTGCAGTATATTTGAAAATTTCGGCGCTATATTTCACATAAACGTACTGCCAGTCAGTTTATGTCACGGATTAACATAGCCACATCCCTGTTTCCTGTGCAGTTATGAAAAATGATGTAATTGTTGGGAAAATGATGTAATTCCAGTAAGATCTGCTTGATAGTAGCTCCGGTCGGAGGCGTGGTTTGAAGAATGACAGTAGAAGCGTATGTTTTCATTGGTTGAAGAACACTAAGTGAGATAGAGTCTGTATAGTAGATTCTACGGGACATAAACGTTCAAAGGCTGCGCCTTTTGAACGTTTATATCACGTAGAATCTACTATACAGCCTCTATCTAATACATAGCAATGGAAAACTCCATATAGATAAGTTTGTGCCTCAATGGAATCTGATTAGGTAGGACATAAAGCTGTAAGCACAGGATTTTCTGTGTCTATGTTTGTCATAAAGACCATTTCCAGATCCATGCATAAAAAATTATATTTTTTAAATATCATTTATCTTTCTTGTGTAAATGTTAGAATAGAATCTGTTCAGTATACTTTAGCATGACCTCAGTGCAAAAGCTAGTCACAAATAGAGAATTGTATGCAGGTATTTATTAGCTAGATTATAGGATGAATATCTGTCTGTTTCTAATGTACATGGTCTTTTATGTGTGTCGGACACCAGCACTGGATTAAAGACCAAGTTCAATAACTCTGAACATTAGCACCTAGACAATATAGGTCTCCTTTTCCATGTAGAATGCTTGTCACTATTATGCACTTGGAAAAGTTTAGTAGACTGTCTACTAAACTTTTCCAAGAGCATAACATATATATAAGACAAACATGGCATGGTTTTGCACTATGTCCCTGATAAAAAAAGGATTGAAAAAACATAGAGACAAAAGAAGAAAATTCTGATAGTGTGTTATCTGTTTGCCTTAATATTTGCTGTACTATATGTACACAAAATCTTGGCTTTATCAACATCCAATTTTACATCTACAGTGCTCAGATTTCAAATTTGAACCGTCTAGAATTTGCCTTATTCGGAATGGGTTTATGTAGTCATGATATTATTTCCATGTCACCTCTAAAGATTAAGATAGATTTGATACTTAAATCCCTTAGCCCAGATTTCCGCAAAAAAGGCGGAAATCCGCATTTTCTCCGCAAAATATTTCCGCAAAAAATGCGTAAGAAATGCGGAGTATTCGGACGCGGAAGTCCGCATTCAACATGCGGAATTTTTATGGAAGCGGAACTTTTGCGGAAATCGGAGTATTCGGACAATTCCGCATGCAATACGGAATTTTTTCCGCATTTACTCCGCATAGATGCGTAGATTTTCTCCGCATAGATGCGGAGATTTTCTCCGCATAGATGCGGAGGTTTTCTCCGCATAGATGCGGAGGTGTTCTCCGCATAGATGCGGAGGTGTTCTCCGCATAGATGCGGAGATGTTCTTCGCATCCATGCGGAGGAATTTTCCGCATCAATGCAGAAATATTGTAGATTCAGGCATCAGATATGAAACCGGTCCTCTTGTCAAGAATAAGTGTGCCCCTGTGACTTATAAATCAGGCTCAGACCGGAAAGTCTGAACAAGAGCAACGCTGGGCGTGGCATATACGCAGGGTTTTCCATGACGCACAAATTAAGCGTCATTGTCGCAATTTCAAAACAAATGACCCCCTAGAAATTTACTTGAGGGACATAAATGACGCAATTTTAAGATCAAGATTTTCGTTTGATACTTGAGTACAAGGGCATTTGACCCACAAAATAGTAGAAATGACCCTTAACTTTGAAGGCAAGGGGGATCACAATGACCCCCAAATTCTCATGCTCAAGGAAAACCCTGTATACGCCTGAAGCCGCACACATTTTTTCGAAGTAAAGGGGAGATAATTTTAGAACCATCAAAGATATTCAAATTTTAAAGGCCACAGTCGCCTAACTACACATCATAGAGGTGAAGTGAATCTGTGTAAAACTGTAGTTATAGCGTAAGCCGCACAAGAAAATCCAGACAGACAGACGGACGACCATGGTGATAACATAATATGTCCCTTCGGGCATATTGATTCGGTTGACTGGCACAATCCCTTGAAGTCAATTAAAAACGTCATCAGTCTGTCAAAAGTGCGGTCCTGCACTCATTCGGTGGAGGTGAAAGCTTCGGTCTTTACCAACTTTCTGTAGTTTCAGCATTAATATCTCGACAACTACGCCTGATTATTAAAAATGCGTTGGTAGTAAGAAAGTTTTAATCACATTCTTTAAAGAAAGAGTTTTGTTTATGAATTTTAACGATGGATTTTTGAAAATATTCTGCCTAAAAAATGGTATGCCGTAACAATAAAAACCGAAGAAGTACCCTCCATGAAAAAATGAAAGTGAGGCTATGACGTCATCATGCCGACTGATTCTATAAAAATGAGAGATCATTCCACGGTTTCATAAACTAGCCAGATTTTTCATATTGCCAAGTCTTAAATGGGTAGATCTACTAGCAATGGGACAAGAGTTCTCCTAATTATTTACCCTGAAAACGCTTTGTTTACCTCAAAGCACTCACATAAATTCTCCATGAAAACTGAAATCTGTCAAAAATTACGGCTAACAATCAATCAATGAATCATTCCTGTTTGCAACACAAAAGATTTACATGACACTTCCATGTGAGACTTAGAAAACACTCCATAAAATCCAGAATGAGTAAAAAAACAAATTTGAAAATGGAAGCAAAATCAAACTGTTAGAGTGATCTCCCTTGAATTTTTTTTGAAATTGACAAGTTATTTCAATCAATTCGAATGTTCTGATAATTAGGTTCGGCACCGTCTTAAACAACCGTCTGAAACTAATACAGGGTGTCATTCTTTTATTTCGATTTCGCCGTTTCTGAAGCTTAGACGTCAAAAAACGGGAAATCTATAGTTGATTTTCTAAAAAATCCATGTCGTTTCTAAAGGATTTTACAGAAATAAACTCAAAACTTATTTAGCTTTCTTTGTTAGGATGATGGTTTACCTCTTTCGATCCTTTGCCTGTAGATCTAACATCTGTTATTGCCGTAAATCTTCAAAAACATAGCGATATTTGTTGATTATTTGACCATTATTTGAACAGCCCGCCTTCCGCTTCAAGTCTCGGTCAAGTCTCGCGAGATTTCAGTTAGTTTAATATACGGCACTTTTGCCAACGCATTCTTTACAAACGCAAAGTTCCGGTCTTTTAATTTTAAATAAAAGATAAATATCATTCACGAGATTCTATTCTTTGACCATTCAGTTCATTTGTTATCTTGCTATCGACCTTTTGTCGACCAAATGACATTAGTGCATTAGTAGCTATATTTTTTGTATATATATCCCGATCCGCAAAATAAACTAATTCTTTTCGGCCCTAATTTAGTTCGAACCTTTGATTTTTGGGTTCTGTCAAATAACTTCGATTTCACTCAGAAAAGAGGGAGAACAAGAGTTGTATTTGGAAGTTTTCATTAAATGATACTCTGATGGAGATCTACAATGTTTGTACTTCGACAGCCGAGGATCTGTATATGATTGGATTAACCCACTCGGGCAAATTTTGAACTTTTCCAAATTGAAGAATTGTTAAAAATTGCTTCTGGTTTTCTGACGAGGTAGAAAACATTATGAGTAAAGGAGAAATTGCACATTCTGTGGAATTTCTCCTTTTACCACAATATTTTCAAAAGCTGTCTGCTATAAACCCGTAAAAACAAGGGATTGAGTGGGAAAGGGTTAATCAATGTCAGTGCAATTTTCATTTTGCTTCCATTAAAAAAATTTTGTCTCAGATTCAAACAGAATGAGTGCCATATTTTAGTGCCCTGTCTTTCACAGTGATCACTATCATGTAGCTCATTGTCTGGCGTGGGTTGTCCGTGACGTCAACTTTAAAAGTTAAATGACATCTCCTCCTATTAACCCCTGGTCAGATTTTCATGAAACTTCACAGGAATGTTTCCCTCACTGCCCTCTACCAAAATAGCTAAATTGTTCTGCTCCATTGAACAAGATGGCCGCCAGAGCTAAAAATAGAAAACTCTTTAAACTACATCTCCTAAGCCAATTGGCCAAATTAAAAAATAATTTCACAGGAATCATTGGCCTATACCAAAATAGCAAAAAATCGTTTTGCTCTGTTGAACAAGATGGCTGCCAGAACTAAAAATAGAAATATCCTTTAAACAACATTTCCTCTGAAGCCAATTGGCCAAATCAATAATTATTTCACAAGAATGTTTGTCTCATTGACCTTTACCAAAATAGCTAAAATCGTTCTGCTCCGTTGAACAAGATGGCCGCCAGAACAAAAAATAGAAATTAACTTTAAACGACATTTCCTCCTAAAGCCGATGGGCCTTATTCAAAATAATTTGTTTAGCATTGGTTTATGAATTGTTAATAACTGTTATTAGTGAACAAAGTTTCATTTCATGTGTGTTCATATTTTATTTTTTAAAATGAATCAAAAGTTAAAGTATGAATTTTCTGCATTCAGAAATATTTTAAGTACAATTTTCAGCAGAAAACAAATTGAAGTACCATTTTTCCGCATTTTCTCCATGTAAAAAAATCAAAGTCTGGAATTCCGCAAACTTTCAGTTTCAAAGTGACATTATTCCGCATTTTCTCCACATATTTTTTTTCTTCCGCATAATGCGGAAGCTACTTTTCGGAGAATTTGCGTAAAATCTGCGGACTTCCCAGAATCTCCGATTTTGTTCCGCAAATCAAAGCGGAAGTCGGAAATCTGGGCTAAGGGCTGTACCAATTTTAGGTTTATGATTTTTATACGCCGCCGGAGGCGGACGTATATTGGCGTCATCTTCTCCGTCTCTCCGTCCGTCCGTCCGTCCATCCATCCGTCCATCCGTCCGTCCGTCCGTACGTCCGTCCACTTTTCTTGTCAACGCAACTCCTCCTAAGTTTCTGGCTGGATCTTCTTGAAACTTGGTCAATGGTAGATGTGCATGAAGGAAGGATTTTATGGTTCATTGATTTTTGCCTGAGTTATGCCCCCTTAAAACTTAGTCCCTGGGGCGGCGTATATTGTGACCATGGCACTCTTGTTGTCATATTGGCCAAGCAAACATGAGTTAGTTGCAATGTACTTCAATATGATTGGTCTTTCTGTTTGTCTGTGGGCAGGTTTAAAAAAAATGTGACCGAAGTGTGACATTTAAATGTTAAGAATAACAGCTAATTTTACAGAATATCATCCAGATTTCTTAATTAGGGTGGCTAAAAACTATTCTAAATGGTTTTAGCAGTGCCCAAATTACATTTTAAATTCATGTTCACTACTTTTTAGCTAAAATTGTGTGCACAATCTTGCGAAATGACAACAAAAAAGCATTTCACTCCTGACAGCATATATATTGCACAATATGAGAAATTGTAACCCACGAATCAATAAAAAGTAGAGTGCAGAATGCCCACAAGGTTGATGGCTTCCTAAAAAATTTGAATGGTAGATTTCTGGAAGAATAGACAAAAATGAGAACACATTTTGAAAAATAAAAGTGTTTCACTCCTGACATAAAATTCAGAGGGGTATTGTATAAAACAGGCTCCACATCCTAAACTAATGAAGATAAGATAAAAAAGTAATTTAAGATGATGATGCACATGTTATTTTATGAATTACAAGTACTTATTGTAGTATCCTGTCACTGTCTTTTATTTACCATCGATAGCTTAGAAACTTGGTAAAAGTGTTAAGTGTCACACAAAAACGTTTCACTCCTGACATTTTTGACATGTTTTCATGACATATCTTTTTTATTTGTGAAGTGATTTTCTTTAAACTTGGTACCCAGTATATAGACACAATAACACATCTTTTTAGCTTTGATTAGGTTGAATATGTTTCTCTGTTAAAGCCGTGGCATGTAAAAAGTGAATGGTCACATTTTTTTTAAACTTGCCCCTGTGTGTTTGAAAAATCTTTTATCAAAGACCATTAATGGTCTGTATAATGATAGTGGTTTCTTATGTGCATTTTTCACGGTGTATAATCATGTGACTCAGAATTTCAGATAATCTTCAATATCTTTTTTTAATACTTGACAAATTTGAATTTGGTTTGAAGCAGAGAAGGTGGGAAAATGCCAGGAATAAGCTGGATGTGTTGGATTTTTGAAAAATTGACTGATAAAAAAGTTATTGAAGATAAATTAAAATTTTGGTTTATCTTCAATAACTTTTTGTCAATTGATTTTTAAAAAATCCAACACAACCATCTAATGCATGATGTCTGCCCGCCTTGTCTGCTTTAAATCGAATTCAAATCGGTCCAGTATTAACAAGATTATTAAAGATTTTCTTAACCCTTTCACTGCCAAATATTTTTTTCGGACGTGTTTCTCACTGCTGAATTAATTCGAAGAAATTTCCAAGAATCGATAGCCTGTTCACAAAAACATGAATAACTTTTGACTCATTTGATGGATTCCTTTCAAATTCTCAGCACATACAGACAAATTAAGCACCTATATGTGACCATAATTTAAAGGTAATTTATGAAATGACAATATTTTTTTCTTTTTTATGTTGTTGGTACTCATATATTTCGTCCCCATAAATTTGTCGACAAAAGTCGCCTATGGCAGGGACCCCCTATAGTCGACAAAAGTCGCCTATGGCAGTGAAAGGGTTAAATTGTTGCATCACGTGATTATCCATCGTGTTTTTTGTGTAAGTTTTGTCCTATGATGCCATAGTCCTCTGTCAAGTTGAAGGTCAGAAACTACAATCATATTTGTTGACAAAAAGAGATATTTGTCTGGGAGCTATTCATGTTTAAAGAACAAACTGTTCTCATGTTCAATCAGAAATCATTCCAATTACATTGTTTTATTACTTTTTACAGGGTTCGTCAGTAACCTCCATGACAAGAATACAGCAAACTGTGGCCACCTATTTTAGGTTTTCACTCATGGATCTACTGTCTAAAATGGTGGCTGGATCACCACATTTCGTCAGGTATCATGATATATGTTATATTTTATACATCTTCTTGTTCAAAATCAGGAGTTCTTTAGGAATTAATCATTAGTAACATTTTTGACCAGAATACATCATTGTTGATTCTCTCCTATGGACCTGCTCTCTATAAATGATGGCTAAATTTTGTATCTTTATAAACATACATGTTTTCATCTGTTTTAGCTTTCGAACTGAAACATTCTAAAATGTTGTCAATTCTGAAAGGGTTAAAATACCATATTATTAAAGAGCTTCCCATTGAGGATAGAATGAGGCTATTTTCATATAATTAGTGGGATGTTGTAGGAGTATTGTAGGAAGTGATAGCTAATTTACTACCTAGTCACCATTATTAATGTATTATTTCCCTGGAAGTCTTTCATCTTTGTCATTCTAGATCTTTTCATAAACAATAGAGTGTTTTGGCAACCCAGTGAATATTGTTTGTGAAAATCTTAAGAGAAAGAAAGTAAATACATTTTCTCCTTCATTAATCCTTTCCCAAACGACAAAATTTTAGGGTGATCCACTTCAAAAACTGCCACAAATGACAAAATGGATGTTATTAAAGATAGGATTTGTGTAAAATATGGCACAGAAAATATTGAGACAAAAGGAGAAACTGCTGGTTATCAGCAGTTTCTTCTTTTGTTTCAATGTTTTTCCAAGCCTTTTCTATTAAGGACGTCAAAACCAGGTCTTGTTTGGGAAAGGGTTAAACTGGAACACACCAACAAGTTTTAAAACTTACACTGACATGAAAGGTTATAATCCTCTTGTTATGTGATATCATGCCCTTGATCCCTATAATGTGGTAAGAATATGACTTGACAAGATGTTTTCTGAGAAGTAATCATAAATCAAGAAAATCAAGACATAGTGTTTTATCAGAATATCTGATCACGGAAATTTTCTGTTATAATATTGTCATGTCAGAATAGACCATCATGGTCCTCTTTTTAGCAAGCCCAGACTTTAAGACCCGGGAACTAATGTCACAGCCCTAGTGTAGGTGTCACATCCCGTCGCGTCCTGTTGTGTCTTCACTTGAAAAAACTTTATGCTGGTCTATTCTCAGGCACTATTTGAGATTACAGCCTTAAATGATATAGTGTTACCCATGGATACCTCCTGCCAAGACCTTTATTTGGGACCATGACCTTTGACTTAGTGACCTTGACCTTGGAGTTTGACCTTCTTTAAAAGACTTTAACCTGGCCAATATCTCATGCACTATCAATGATAAAGCATTGATATTTCACACATGGATACCTCTTGCCAAGACTTTTCATTTGGAACCATGACATTTGACCTTGTGGACTTGACCTTGAAGTTTGTCCTACTTTAAAAAAAACTTAAACCTGGCCTATATCTCATGCACTATTATGGATAGAGCCTTGATATTTCACATATGGATACCTCATGCCTTGACCTTGAAATTGAGACCATGACCTTTGATCTCTTGGCCTTGACCTTGGAGTTCGCCTGTTTTGTGATAAGCTCCTGTATAGACAAGCTACATTGCCCGCGGACAACTCTTGTTAGTGTCATCATAACCTTGAGCTTTGCGACTTGGCATTAATGTGACTTGTTTTCTGAGAACTTATCATAAATCAAACCACAGTGTTTTATCAGAATAACCGATCACGGAAATTCTCTGTTATAATATTGTCACATCATCATATCTATGCTTAATTGAGATTAATAAATAGAAGACTTGCATGACATCCATCCATTTTAGAAAGTTGCTTTTTAACCCTTTCCCAAACAAGAACTTGTTTTGACATCCTCAATAGGAGAGTCATGGTAAAACATTGAGGCAAAAGAAGAAAGTGCTGATAATCAGCACTTTCGCCTTTTGCCTCAATATTTTCTGGGCTAAATTGTCCACAAATTTTGTCTTTATTGGTGTTCATTTTGTCACCTTCAGCAGCTTTCCAATTGGATCAGTCATAAACTTTGCTATTTGGGAAAGGTTTGCTTTAATCAATAAGCTGTTATTGGTGGAGTCAATAATGTGATTCTTCAATAGTGTCTTACTTTGTCATTACCCGTTTCCCTGTCTTTTTTTTAAGACAATCTCCTTCTATCTTCCTTTTCAAAGAAATAATAGGTAGAACTAATAAGCAATGTTCATTTTAAATAATACGATAAATAAAAGAGAGTCCTCAGTAGTTTTCCCAGGACTTGCACAGTTCACACATATTATCATGCTAATTATAATGAAAATGATCTACTTTTCTGTGACAAAGTACTGATGTCCTTAAAAGTAAAGCTGATTTTATCTCTGCAATTCTCAGAAAGAAGCTTGTTATTCCGAGACATTAATCAGTTAATCTTCAAACATGATATATCATACAAATTGACCTTTGTTTTGCTGGTTATTATTCTTACTTAACCCTTTCCCAAACAAGACTAGGTTTTGACGTCCCTGATTGAATAGGCTTGGGAAAACATTGAGGCAAAAGAAAAAACTGCTGATAACCAGCAGTTTGTCCTTTTGTCTTAATATTTTCTATGCTATATCATACATAAATATAATCATAATCAACATCCATTTTGCTGTCTTCAGCAGCTTTTGAATTTGATCACCCTAAAAATTCCTAGTCTTTTATCTGTTAATCTTGAAACATGATTTATCATACAAATTGACCTTTGTTTTGCTGGTTGTTATCCTTACTTATAGATAGAATTTTCTGCATTGGCCATATTCAGAAACATTTATTAGTGGATTCAAAATTAGTCAGTTGAAATTATTTCGCAAAATTTGGGTAACAGTTACTGTATTGGGATCTTGATAAACAAGTAGTAAGAGAATAATAAGGTAAGCACGCACAGATGTAAAGGCTAATCATGTTCTAGGTTGCCTTCCAAAGTAGTCTGATTGTTATAGGATCAACATGATCACATGGTTTTAATATCCATTGTTCAAAGAACCAAGGACAGTCAACTCAAAGTCAAAGTTTAGGTTGAGGATGTAGCCAATACATGAATACTTTATTGATAAAAGTGTTATTGTCCAGAATAATCTTCCTAGAAGTATTACATGATTTTGTTTCTTCGATAACAGTTAGATATTCCAAGTCAATCTTTCTTTGCAGATGTATTCGCCCTAATGAAGAAAACCTACCAGACCAGTTTGACCCAAAGAAAGTGACCACTCAATTAACCTACACAGGTGTTTTAGAGACAACCAGAATACGAAGAGAGGGGTATTCACACAGGATAACATTCCCTGAATTTGTTAACAGGTATACCTCACGATGAATGACCCAGAAGAACTTCTCTATCCCTTAACATGGGCTGCTCTGCCTGGTCATTTATCGTGAGGTATAATGAGTTTGACACAAATAATGATAATAAATGAAAAGTCCAAGAATTTGTTAACAGGTATTTTGACACAATTAAACCTTGTTGTGCTCATCCTTAGATATTTTGGGCACTTTTGCAGGCAGCATAGAAGAAGATCAGCCTGCACATAATGTGCAGTCTGATCTTATTCTATACTACCTGCTTGTTTAAATTCTGCATGGCAATATTAAAAACAAAACTGACAAGCCTTTGATTGGCAGAAATAGAGCAAATTAGGATTTAAAATGGGGCAACCCATTTGACCTATGCAGGTGTTTTAGAGACCACAAGAATAAGAATAGTGGGACATTCACATTCACACTCACCTTCCCTGAATTTGTCAATAGGTTAGTGAATCTACAAAATAGAATCATTTGTAACCTTCCTTGTGTATTCCTGTAATTAATTTATATAAAGGCGAGGCTCAGTGCAAGACTGCAATAACTATATTTTATATAAGAATGTTGTTAGTACAGTCTTGCATAGAGCCCTTATTCTGTGATGTCAATTAACCCTTTCCCAAATGTCAAAATTTTAGAGTGATCCACTTCAAAACCTGCCACAGATGACAAAATGGAAGTTATTAAAGATAGGATTTGTGTAAAATAAGGCATAGAAAATATTGAGACAAAAGGAGAAACTGCTGGTTGTCAGCAGTTTCTTCTTTTGTTTCAATGTTTTCCCAAGCCTTTTCTTTTAGGGACGTCAAAACCTGGTCTTGTTTGGGAAAGGGTTAAGACATTGTTTATTACATATTAGATACAATGATTCTTTTGGTTTCTGTTACCTCAAGAGTTTACTTTCTTTTCTTATCAGGTATTCGCTGCTTGCAATGGGAAGATTTGACAAAATTCATCCAAACAAACAAGGTTGTGAAATGTTACTGAAACACATAGGTTTGACAGACTGGGCACTAGGGAATACAAAGGTAGGGTACCTCTGCTTCAATTAATTCTGTGTAGGAAAACAAATGTTGGACTGGTACCAGAGCTACAGATATGAGGGGATAATGCTCTTCTACAAAGCAAGAATTGACTTATTGTTAATAAAATCAAATGTTTTGGGTACTCATTTGAATTGTCACGAGACAATTCAAGCAAGAATTATTGATTCATTGTTAATCAAATCCTATGTTGTGGGCACTCATTTGAATTGTCTCATCGAGACAATTCAAATGAGTACCCACAACATAGGGTTTGGATTTGAATTAAAATATGTAGAGTGTCTTTTCCAACATGCTCTCTGTTTCTCTGGGTACTTAGAGAAGATTTGACAAGATTCATCCAAACAAACAAGGTTGTGAGATGTTACTGAAGCATATAGGATTGACAGACATCATGGTGGAAAATCACGTGATACAATATTTTCAGAAAATCTTCAATATTTTTATATGCCCGAAGGGTCATATTATGTTATGGCCCCGGTCGTCCGTCTGTCTGTCCGTCCGTTAGCAATTTCTTGTGTGCGCAATTCCTCCTACAGTTTTGATTGGAATTTGATCAAACTTGCCATAATGAATCTCCATGGTGTCTAGTTGTGCACACCACTTACGAAACTCAGATAACTCTTTTCGTTCTTGAATTATCTGCCCTTTAATTTAAAAAATGCCCATTTTCTTATGTGCACAACTCCTCCTACAATTTTGATCAGAATTTCATCAAACTTGCCACAATGAATCTCCATGGTGTCTAGATGTGCACACTTTTTACGAAATTCAGATAACTGCTTTTGTTCTTGAATTATCTTATACCCTTGAATTTAAGGAAAAATGCTCATTTTCTCAAAAAAGCCCATTTTCTCGTGTGTGCAACCAGACCTGGGGTCAATTACATGCCAATGTAATCAATTACAATTACAATTACTTGCATTTTCTTTGATTACAGATTACATTATGATTACACAGTTTTCAAATGTAATTGATTACAATTATAAATACTTTTGCAATGTAATCATTATTACATCTGATTACATGTGATTACATTTTTTGTAACATAAATATTAGGGTAATTTTCAAAGATACCGAAGACTGTTCAAAAGATATGGTAAACAAAAGGATAAACGGTAAATAAACAAATATTCTCTAAATCTCCTTTTATCATTATGTTTAGTGTCTTATGTATGAGCGCATACTACAAATCAAAATATGTCAAAAGATTAACAACCCTGTAGGATTTTTTTTTCTTTTAACCCTTTCCCAAACAAGACCTGGTTTTGACGTACCTAACAGAAAAGGCCTGGGAAACCTTTGAAACAAAAGAAGAAACTGCTGATAACCAGCAGTTTCTCCTTTTGCCTCAATATTTTCTGTGCCATATTTAGAACAAATCCTATCTTTAATAACATCCATTTTGTCATTTGTGGCAGTTTTGAAATCGGATCATCCTAAAATGTTGTCGTTTGGGAAAGGGTTAAGAAGAGAAAAAAGAGAATATTAAGAATGGACTAAAATAACTGTCAACAATTTTAATCAATTTTTATGTGTTTTCTTTTTGCTACAACTATGATACATAAGTATGAAATGGTAGTATGTGGAATTGCGTTAAATAAAATCATTTAGAAGAAAGCCCTTTCAGCAAGCAGCTGGTGTACGTCCCTGTTTCACTTCAATTATAGATACTTTTTGTTTTTAACAAGTCCTTGCAGATAGATATTAAGGAATCACATCAATTGCTAAGGTTTGTTTCTTTATCAGGTGCCGTAAGCTAAATATTTATAATCAACAGTTCAAGTAGTTGAGAGAAAAAAGACAAAAACAAATACACTGATATGTTTATACATTAATCAAATGAATTGAATTTTGATATGTATTAATCAAACATAATGCTTTCACTAAAGAATACTTCCTAGTTCATACATTACATTTTCACAGAAACGATATTTAATGTCACATAAGTTTATTACTAGGTAGAAAATATTGTAGTATATGCAGAAATTGTACATGTATATCAATTGCATCATTTTCCATGAAGTTTTCTGAATGCCCTCTTCTTAATAGACTGAAAAAATGTGATTATGATGTATTATCATGGGCATGTTTAAATTAACTACTGCAAAATGTTAAATGAAACATGAAAATTTACTCTATAATCTCTGAGAAAATTTTGAATGGAATAAAGGGTTGCATTAAAATCAGATAATTAAGCTAGGGCCTAGGGGCAAGAGATTATCTAAGGTTGACACCTTATTCTCTTAATCCCCTTATACCAGTAATTTAACCGTTTTATCTATAAAAGAATATCAATTGAAATGATCGGTCTTTAATCCTTTCCTAAGCAAGTTTTCATACCCTTAATAGACAAGAGCTGTCCGAAGACAGCGCGCTCAACTTTCTAAGTTGCTTAGTATAAAGGGGGCATAACTCCAAATATAGTGGAGCCAGGGTCATGGGCCCTGATAGTAAGGTAGAGGGTGTGATGGTGAATAAGTATTCCAAGTTTGGGTTGAATCCCCTTAATAGTATGGAAGTTATTGATGATTGAAAAAACTTTAACCTTTGTTGCAACGCCAACGCCAACGCCCGGGTGACAGTATAAGCTCTCATTTTCTTTGAAAAGTCGAGCTAAAAATGCATAGGAAAATATGATGCAAAAGAAGAAATGCTGATAATAAAATATTTTATGTTATTTTTTTATCAGCAAAAATTAAGTTCATACCAGTTTTATCTTAAAAGAGACAGACATCAATCTAGATCCAAGTTCCAAAAAGCAAAACAGAGTATTATAGTACACAATAGCCTTTTTAATTAACCCCCAGTAATTTTGGGTGGACGGACATTTTGGCCACGGACGTTTTGGCCAGGACATTTTGGCCAGGACGTTTTGGCCACAGACGTTTTGGCCACAACATTTTACAAGGTAGGACCTTTTGGCCAAAAAGAAATTAAGGAAAAAATGAATTGAACCAATTAAATTTACAAAATATTATTTTATCTTGTAATTGCACTTTTGAAAGATGACATTAGTTCATTATGAAGAAAACCTAAGAATAAATGGTCTCAATGATTATATTTCAAGTTAGTTTATATTTGGCCAAAAGGTCCTACCTTGAAACATATTGTGGCCAAAACGTTCGTGGCCAAAACATCCTGGCCAAATCGTCCTGGCCAAAACGTCCGTGACCAAAACGTCCTACATTCGTAATTTTGAAACAATTTTAACATGAGGAAAAGCATATACTATGAAATGTAATCAGAATGTAATCAGGATGTAATCATGATTACAGGCCATTTTGCAATGTAATCGATTAAAATACAATTACATGTAATCGGAAATGGGCCGATTACAGATTACATTATGATTACTCCAAAATTGTAATCGATTACATGTAATCACGATTACAGATTACGATTACCCCAGGTCTATGTGCAACTCCTACAGTTCCAACCAGAATTTAATCAAACTAGCCACAATGAATCTTTATGGTGTCTGGTTGTGAAAACAAAATTTTGATAACATTTCATGTCTGAATTATCTGCCCTTGTATTGACAAAATGGCCAATTAAACTGACAAGCCCCTCTCGGGCGTATATGCGCCGCTCTTCGAAGCTCTTGTTTTAAATACTGGACTGATTTGAATTTGGTTTAAAGCAGAGAATGTGGACAGACATCATGCATTAGATGGACGTGGTTGATGTTTGAAAAACCAACTGATAAAAATGTTACTGAAGATAAACCAAAATTTTGGTTTATCTTCAATAACTTTTTTATCAGTTAATTTTTTTTAAATCTACCACAACTATGTTATTCCTGACATTTTACCACCTTCTCTGCTTCAAACCGAATTCAAATGGTCAAGTTTTGACAAAGTTATTGAAGATTATCGGAAATTGTAAGTCACATGATTATACACCGTGGACATGGCCCTAGAGAATACAAAGGTAGGCCATCTATTTACCCTTTCCTAAACAAGACCTGACGTTGACATCTCAAATAAGAAAACTTGAGAAAATAATGAGGCAAAAAAAGAAAATGCTGATAATCAGCATTTTCTCCTTTTGCCTCAATATTTTCTGTGATGTATTGTACACAAATCTTTTCCTCTTTAACATCAATTTTGATGTCTAGAAGAGCTGTCTAATTCGAAAACCCTAAAACTTTGTTCTTTGGGAAAGTATTCTTTACAATATCAGCATCTGTTCATATTATTCAGATAATTTTTTTATCCTTTTCTGACTAAGAATTTTGTCACTGTCCAGCAGTTGATAGTCACCCTTAATGGCTGTCCTGAGACATGTAGCTCTTGTTGGATCCTTGTAATACCAAAAAGATTTCATATTTGTTTTGCCTGTTTTAGGTGTTTTTGAAGTTTTACCATGTAGAAATGTTGGCAAGGAAGTTTGAAGAGTTCCAAAGAAAGATAGTCAGACTTCAGTCATTGTTCAGAATGATGATAGCTAGGAACAGATACTTTGAGAGAAAATGGCAGGTTGAAAAGGCCACCCTGGTGTTCCAAAAATGTGAGTTTCAATTTCATTGCTGCACATTGAAGTTTTGAATTCTTTTTCTCATTGAAGGACTTGCTATAATATGCATTGTAGCTAAGGATCTGGAAAAATACTGTACTTGCATTCGAGTCAATTATCAGCCATGACTTAAGACTAATTGGCACATGAACGCTATTTTGTAATTTAAAATATAATTATTTTTTTCCGATAGTGCTGTCCATCTCATTGCTTTGGAATATTGATGAAGGGAAAATATTTTTTTTAAATCTGCAGTTATCATTGTTTAACCCATTCCTTCTAAGTGATGTTTTTTAGCTCCACTGGCCTTCAGGCCAGCGGGCTATTGTCATGGCCTTGTGTCCGTCGTGCGTGCGTCCGTCCGTCCGTGCGTCTGTGCGTCCGGTCGTCAACTTTTTCTTTAAAAATCTTCTCCTCAGAAACTACTTGATGGATTTCAATCAAACTTCACAGGAATGATCCTTAGGTGGTCCTCTATCAGATTCCTTCAATTAATTCTGATTGAACCATAAAGTCTGGAGTTATCTGCCCTTGAATTAAAAAACGGCTGTTTTCACTTGTTTTCACTCTAGCCACTACAAATATTGATCAATCAAATCAAAACTTGGTCAGAATGTTGTTGCAGATAAGATCTTGCCTGAGTGCAATTTTCAGCTTGATCTGAATATTACGTCTTTAGTTATGTGACCTTGAAATTGGCAAAACTACCATTTTTGACCTTATTTTTACTCAAACAACCATAAATATCCACCAATCAACATAAAACTTTCACATTATCTTACTGGCCATAAGATCTTGTGTTGGTGTAATTTTCATCTTCATATGAATCTTAAATCATGATTTATCTGCCCTTGAATTTGACAAAATTGTTGTTTTCGACTTTGATTTTACACTCTTTACACCCACAAATATTGAATAATCAGGTCAAAACTTAAACAAGATGTAGGTGAAGTTAGGATCTTGCTTTAGTGTGATTCTTAGCTAGATAGAAATATAAAATCATCAGTTATATGCCTTTCAATTTGACAAAATTGCTAATTGTGACTTTTTTTTTCACTCTAACAGCCAAACTCACTCTAATAAAGACTGTTGCAAAGCTTGGTAACTAATAGATCTTATATGAATGCATTTTCAGCTTTCTAGTTACTTTGTAATTGCTTTAAGAGCAACACATATTGAAAAAAAATAGTGAAAACTCTTACTTGATATTACAAGAAATTCAGGTTTGACAGCCATTTGCATTATTTTTGGAAAAGGGTTTTTCCCAGAATCTATTTTTAGCTCAAAATCTATTTTTAGAAATATGAAATATTTTTGAGTAATCAATGTTCTGTTAATTTAGATCTGTTGGGAAGAAGGAAAATTTTAATTGCTTGTGACATCCTAAGCTAGAATGTTCTCCCATTTCCTTTAACCCTTTCTCAAATGGCAAACATGTAATTTTACTTTCTTTGCTTCAAGAACCACACATTTTGAACAATCTAGTTTTGTTACTTTCTTTTAGTTCTATGAAACACAAGCATTGAACAATCTAATCAAAACTTGGATTAATTGTTACATGAAATTCAGGCCTGTGGAGCGACTCAAGACCTTCAGGTCTTCTAGTTGACATCCCTCAAGAAAATTTTAGAAAAATGTGTTAAAAAATATTGTGGAAAATGAAGTAATTTCTTGTCACATGCAATTTCTTCATTTGCCACAATGGTTTCAAACCCAGAATGGAAAATTCTTAAAATTTCATCAACTTGAAATAGTTGCCTGCAACATCTGGACCAATCCAAATTGTTGCTATCTGGTAATGGATTAATTTATTTGATGTTCTGTAGATAATTGTCAATAACTTTATTTTTCAGTTACAAGAGGCTGGAAGGTTAGAAAGGAATACAGAAGTATTTACAGAAATAGACATCTGTCAGCCATCAAAATACAGAAAGGTAAACAACTTAAAACTTTGTTTAACCCTTTCCCAAATGACAAAATTTTAGGGTGGTCCTATGTGAAAGCTGTCGCAGACCACAACATTGATGTTGAAAATAAGGGATTTGTGTACAATGTAGCACAGAAAATATTGAGACAAAAGGAGAAACTGCTGGTTATCAGCAGTTTCTTCTTTTGCCTCAATGTTTTCCAAAGCCATTTTTGTTAGGGATGTCAAAACTAGGTCTTGTTTGGGAAAGAGTTAATTTGGAGAAGCTTTCTATTCAAGCAGTTGTAAAATTATTTTCATTCGGAAAAAATGGTGACTAAACAGAAAAAGCAATGGATCTAAATGCAACATTTAATTTCATGCTGTTTTATGATGAAAACAGAATGTATTGACTTAAAAAAAATGCTGATTTCAAGATCAATTGTTATATATATGTAACCCCCCCAACTACAAAGTAGAGGGGGTTATATTGGTTTCACCATGTCTTTCTGTCCATCCATCCGTCCATCTATCTGTCTGTCCGTAGACTTTTTCATTTCCGTGCTCTAACTCAAGCACCATTTGACCTAGGAACATGAAACTTTACACAGTTGTTGCCCTTGACCCAAGGAGGTGCCCTATTGTTTTGGGGTCATGAAGGTCAAAGGTCAAGGTTACAATTGGACTTTGTTTAAAATCTGTTTCCATATATGTTCTAAGTTAAGAACAGGTTGACCTAGGATCATGAAACTTTTCACAGCTGTTGCCCACGACCAAAGAAGGTGCACTATTGTTTTGGGTCACAAAGGTCAAAGATTAAGGTCACAATAGGACTTTGTTTGAAACTGTCCTCCAACTAATGAACCTTTTTACCTATAGCACTCTTTCAGTGACAAGGCGCTAGTGTGGGGTATTTGTCTGCTTTGTTACAGTTTTAGTTTTAACCCATTCCCAAACAAGACCTGGTTTTGATGTCCCTATTAGAAAAGGCTTGGGAAAACATTGAAACAAAAGAAGAAACTGCTGATGATCAGCAGCTTCTCCTTTTGTCTCAATATTTTCTATATCATATTTGACACAAATCCTATCTTTGATAACATCTGTTTACCTTTCTGTATTTTGATGTTTCATATTTCCAATGCCATATTTTACACAAATTCTATCAATAATGAGTTCCATTTTGTCAATTGTGGTAGTTTTTTAAGTGGATCACCCTAAAATTTTGCCGTTTGGGAAAGGGTTAAGCTAGAATTCCAACTGACATACGAAATAGTTATCGAAGTGTTATTTAACCCATTCCCATAAAATGACGCCTTTTGACTCCCCTTAAGAAAAAGGCTAAGTATAACATCATGGAAAATAAAGAAATTGTTTGTGACAAGCAATTTTTTATTTCCCACAATGTTTTCTACCACAGAAGGCCCAAAAAAGCAAAAAATCATCCACTCTGCAACATCTTTGACTTTGGACCAGTCTGAAATTTTGTTGTATGGTAATGGGTTAACCATTAGCACACAGCGACTCTTTTTGACTCCTCACAATAAAATGACCATGGAAAACATTGTGGAAAATGAAGAAATTGCTTGTCACAAGCAATTTCTTCATTTTCCACAATATTTTCTCCCAAAAAAGACCAAAATATCTTAAACTTTCTTTAGTTTAAATAGTCTTCTGCAATATCTTTGAATTTGGACCAGTCTGAAATTTTGTCGTATGGTAATGGGTTAATGCAATCATTCACATTACAGTGTATAGAGGATACAGTGCCAGGAAGACTGTTGTACCCGAGATGTCAAAAAAGAAGAAAGCAGCTGTGACAATACAAAGTGTATTTAGAGGTCATAGGGCAAGGTCAAAGGTCAAACAGGTCAAGGATAAAGAACAGAAAAGTGCCATTGTATTACAGAAAGGTTTGTGGATTCTCTATAGAAATATGAAGTAAATAGTTTGCATGAATTAATACCCTTGTTTTGTCATATACAGTCGAAACTGTCGTATGCAGCCAGCCAAGGGACACACCAAAATTGGCCACATACAACAGTTGGCTGCTCAACACAAAATAGAATATTCTGAAGGCTGGATGGAAAAGACTACTTGCATGACTGGGCCTATTCACATAAAGTAAAGGCAATGGTTGTAAAGTAAAAAGGGTACAGATTTATATGACATTTAACTGTTTATCACACCTTTTAATGGTTTATGCACATGATTAGGCTAATTGCCAGATGCATTATCAATATTTCACACATTACCTGCCACCTGCAATTAGTTGTGCATGGCTGTAACAGAGTACAAATACCTAGGAATCGTTTTTAGTCGATATGGCACTTTTCATAAAGCCAAATCAGAAATTTCTAAACAGGCAACACGCGCAATGTACAGCTTACTTAGGAAAATAAAAAGGTTATCTCTTCCGATTGATATGCAAATCGATCTTTTTGATAAAACGGTAAAACCTATATTATTGTATGGTAGCGAAATTTGGGCATTTGAAAGTAATGGCGTTTTAGAAAAAATACAACTCAGATTTCTGAAGTATATACTAAATGTTAAAAAGTCTACACCAAACTATATCGTTTACGGTGAAACAGGTGTCTATCCCTTATCGATTGAGATTGAATCAAGACAAATTTCTTTTTGGTCAAAAATTATTTCGAACAAACACAATTCCCTGCTTTCTGACATCTACAAAGTTCTCTATAATCAGTATGTTAGCTCAGAAATTGTCCAAAATATTCCCCTTTTCAAATGGATAGATAACGTTAAAAACATATTCTATAAATGTGGCATGAATAACATTTGGGAGAGTCAGAGTTTTCACAACGAAAAGTGGGTAAAATTATCTACGAAGCAAAAGTTAAAAGATCTTTTCATTAATGATTGGTTCAGTATACTTGAAAATAACGACAGCTGCCACACATATAAGCTAATTAAAAATAAATTTGGTTTTGAACAATATCTAATTAATACTCCTTCTGCACTTCTAAAACTACTTACTAAATTCCGCACGAACAACACTAAATTACCCATAGAAACAGGAAGATGGTTGAATATTGATATACCCGATAGAATATGTACCCTCTGTAACAACAACATAGGTGACGAGTATCATTATTTATTCGAATGTAGTGTTTTGAAAGAAGAACGTGAACGTTTAATCTCAATCAAATATTCAAAAAGATGTAACATTTTAAAGTTCAAATTTCTAATGAATTCAAATATCCAGTCTGAAATTGTTAATTTGTGTAAATTTATAAAAATTATTATATGTACCGTAAAAAACCTTATTGTTCGGACAGAATTAATTAATTATTTATTTTGTTGTCCGATTTCTTCGGAAAATATTTTGAATAGTGTCCGAAAATTTTGGATTGATTTCAGCATGTCCCGAAAATTTCATTTCCCAACTTCAAAGTAGAAACAGTCGAGTGATGGTATTAGATCTAGATCTGATATGATCGCAAAATGGTTTCAAGGTCCGATAAATTTGTGCAAGTCAAATTGCATAGATCACGTTATGTGATATTCGCTTGCTATACAGTTTTGCATTTGACAGGCGAGTTCATCTTTTTATTATTATTATTTTTTTTTTCAAATCCATTTTGGGAATCACTTCGGGCGCCGCTATAAAGAAAATGATTCGTAGCCTACCAAAAATTCTAACAAAGAAGCGAACAAAACGCAAACGATTATGGAATATTTCTTTTAACTTTTCGCGATATCACATCAATTGAACATCATATTTGACAAATTTCCCGTAGATTGAATAAAACGCAGATTTTATTTCTTCGGGGAATGATAAAAGTACCTTGTAATAATAAATCCAAGTCTAAAAATAATTATCCAACTAGATCTAATTTTTGTCGAGCCCGCTTGCGGTGAGCTCGACATAGTTGTCACAATGGCGGTTCGGTGTATGTGCGTTAGTGCGTTAGTGCGTTAGTGCGTGCGTGCGTGCGTCCGTCCGGATGGAGCTTGTCCGGGCCATAACTTCACCATGGATGGAGGGATTCAGAAATAACTTGGCACAAATGTCAAGCTCAGTAAGGCGGAGTGTCGCGTGCAAGAACCAGATTCCAAGCTCAAAGGTCAAGGTCAAACTTGGAGGTCAAATGTCAAAAATGAGAAGATTTTTGCTTGTCCGGGCCATAACTTCACCATGGATGGAGGGATTCAGAAATAACTTGGCACAAATGTCAAGCTCAGTAAGGCAGAGTGTCGCGTGCAAGAACCAGATTCCAAGCTCAAAGGTCAAGGTCAAACTTGGAGGTCAAATGTCAAAAATGAGATGATTTTTGCTTGTCCGGGCCATAACTTCACCATGGATGGAGGGATTCAGAAATAACTTGGCACAAATGTCAAGCTCAGTAAGGCAGAGTGTCGCGTGCAAGAACCAGATTCCAAGCTCAAAGGTCAAGGTCAAACTTGGAGGTCAAATGTCAAAAATGAGATGATTTTTGCTTGTCCGGGCCATAACTTCACCATGGATGGAGGGATTCAGAAATAACTTGGCACAAATGTCAAGCTCAGTAAGGCGGAGTGTCGCGTGCAAGAACCAGATTCCAAGCTCAAAGGTCAAGGTCAAACTTGGAGGTCAAATGTCAAAAATGAGAAGATTTTTGCTTGTCCGGGCCATAACTTCACCATGGATGGAGGGATTCAGAAATAACTTGGCACAAATGTCAAGCTCAGTAAGGCAGAGTGTCGCGTGCAAGAACCAGATTCCAAGCTCAAAGGTCAAGGTCAAACTTGGAGGTCAAATGTCAAAAATGAGATGATTTTTGCTTGTCCGGGCCATAACTTCACCATGGATGGAGGGATTCAGAAATAACTTGGCACAAATGTCAAGCTCAGTAAGGCAGAGTGTCGCGTGCAAGAACCAGATTCCAAGCTCAAAGGTCAAGGTCAAACTTGGAGGTCAAATGTAAAAAATGAGATGATTTTTGCTTGTCCGGGCCATAACTGCACCATGGATGGAGGGATTCAGAAATAACTTGGCACAAATGTCAAGCTCAGTAAGGCGGAGTGTCGCGTGCAAAAACCAGATTCCAAGCTCAAAGGTCAAGGTCAAACTTGGAGGTCAAATGTCAAAAATGAGATGATTTTTGCTTGTCCGGGCCATAACTTCACCATGGATGGAGGGATTCAGAAATAACTTGGCACAAATGTCAAGCTCAGTAAGGCGGAGTGTCGCGTGCAAGAACCAGATTCCAAGCTCAAAGGTCAAGGTCAAACTTGGAGGTCAAATGTCAAAAATGAGAAGATTTTTGCTTGTCCGGGCCATAACTTCACCATGGATGGAGGGATTCAGAAATAACTTGGCACAAATGTCAAGCTCAGTAAGGCAGAGTGTCGCGTGCAAGAACCAGATTCCAAGCTCAAAGGTCAAGGTCAAACTTGGAGGTCAAATGTCAAAAATGAGAAGATTTTTGCTTGTCCGGGCCATAACTTCACCATGGATGGAGGGATTCAGAAATAACTTGGCACAAATGTCAAGCTCAGTAAGGCAGAGTGTCGCGTGCAAGAACCAGATTCCAAGCTCAAAGGTCAAGGTCAAACTTGGAGGTCAAATGTCAAAAATGAGATGATTTTTGCTTGTCCGGGCCATAACTTCACCATGGATGGAGGGATTCAGAAATAACTTGGCACAAATGTCAAGCTCAGTAAGGCAGAGTGTCGCGTGCAAGAACCAGATTCCAAGCTCAAAGGTCAAGGTCAAACTTGGAGGTCAAATGTCAAAAATGAGATGATTTTTGCTTGTCCGGGCCATAACTTCACCATGGATGGAGGGATTCAGAAATAACTTGGCACAAATGTCAAGCTCAGTAAGGCGGAGTGTCGCGTGCAAGAACCAGATTCCAAGCTCAAAGGTCAAGGTCAAACTTGGAGGTCAAATGTCAAAAATGAGAAGATTTTTGCTTGTCCGGGCCATAACTTCACCATGGATGGAGGGATTCAGAAATAACTTGGCACAAATGTCAAGCTCAGTAAGGCAGAGTGTCGCGTGCAAGAACCAGATTCCAAGCTCAAAGGTCAAGGTCAAACTTGGAGGTCAAATGTCAAAAATGAGATGATTTTTGCTTGTCCGGGCCATAACTTCACCATGGATGGAGGGATTCAGAAATAACTTGGCACAAATGTCAAGCTCAGTAAGGCAGAGTGTCGCGTGCAAGAACCAGATTCCAAGCTCAAAGGTCAAGGTCAAACTTGGAGGTCAAATGTAAAAAATGAGATGATTTTTGCTTGTCCGGGCCATAACTGCACCATGGATGGAGGGATTCAGAAATAACTTGGCACAAATGTCAAGCTCAGTAAGGCGGAGTGTCGCGTGCAAAAACCAGATTCCAAGCTCAAAGGTCAAGGTCAAACTTGGAGGTCAAATGTCAAAAATGAGATGATTTTTGCTTGTCCGGGCCATAACTTCACCATGGATGGAGGGATTCAGAAATAACTTGGCACAAATGTCAAGCTCAGTAAGATGGAGTGTCGCGTGCAAGAACCAGATTCCAAGATGAAAGGTCAAGGTCAAACTTTGAGGTCAAATGTAAAAAATGAGTTGATTTTTGCTTGTCCGGGCCATTCCTTAACTTGGCACAAATGTCAAGCTCAGTAAGGCGGAGTGTCGCTAAGTATTTTCTGAATCTAGAATGTTTTCTCTACCTTACAATATTTTCGTTTTCCAAATACGACATCGGATGGACTTCTGCTTGGTCTGGTATATTTCTCGGAATTTGGTTTTATGGACTTAGCATAACGTCCCTTTTAGCGTGACGGGTCACATATGTATACTCAAATTAATCCATTCTGGTATCTCGTTATAAATACATAGACATGTAATATTTTGTGAACAATAAACTGTCTCACCATGATCCCCATCATTCCAACTTATTTTGTCCCCACTTTTACAACGCCATTGTAATGACAGCTGTAGACATAGGTATGGTCTTCTTTCTTCAAAATGAGCGGGCTCGACATGTTGCCCTTCGGCATCTAGTTTTGGGAAGATTTGACTGTCAAAATCGGCAGACTAAATGACTTGCGGAGATGAAAATCGATAAGGTTTAACTACGGTGTAAATATTAGGTAGTTACGCGGTTATTGAATGGAGAAATGGTGAGAGAGAAAAGCCTGTTTCCTAATATAACCACAAGGTCAGCGGTCCCTTTGATGTGAGACGCGCGCGACGACCTTCACTCGTGTACTTAGAAAACGGTCAACACAGTCACGGTTGATGTCGCGTGATGTCGCGTGCCTGTAATCAGTTATACGTCAATCACTTTCGGGTATAGTTTGGGGGCGGAGCAAACAAATTTTGTTACATATGATTACATATGATTGGTTGTAATTCGGTTTCATTCCCTGTCAATCACTTAGGATATGCTATCCCATCATGCATTTAAATTAAACGAAAGCGACGTAACAAAAGAGTATACTGAATGCTGTTACAACATTGTTGATAAGACCGAGAATTAATGGGAATTAACGAAAGCTTGTAGTTGGAATATTTAACACGGAGTACGGAATTTATTCTTTCGCTTGCAAAGAAGGTAGACTCTACTCTTATCATAGTTTCATTTTTGTACACAAAAATCATCGAATATACAGTAAAAGCTTCTTTTGTTCCGAGTCATGCATTGAATCGACGTAGATCTTATTCTAAGTCAAAGTGGCTGCGATCGTAAGTTTCTGCGATCGCAATGCCTGAATTTGACCAGAAAGATTATTTTTCCGATATCTTTACCTGTAATGAAGTGTCAATCGATCTTTTAGAGATAAACACACATCTTTCAAAATACCATTACCTGACAACTTGCTAAATGTCGGGTGTCAAACAATTAAGGATTTTTAAACTAGCAACGAATGTAAATGGCTTAATGCACAAAATTATCGATTTTCTTTGTTGATCATAGCGTGTATTATAACTTGCGTTATCATACGCAATATATCGTGTCCGAAATTTAAGGGATGACCATTTGAACAAATGTCCGAATTTAGGGACATAAAATAAATTATTTTGAAGAATCATAGGTAGTGTCCGATCTTTTCGGGTGTCCGATCACTTCGGGATATTACGGTAAATTTTGATGTCTGTCCGGCTGCTGAGTCAGACATATTAGCCTCGTTTGTCTTTGTATTTCATGTGCATGTATACCTCTTGATTTCTGTAAAAAGAACTGAGTGAATAAAGTGTATTGTATTGTATTGTATTGCTACTAAGGGGGGTATAGGTAAAGAGCGATTGTGACAATTAAAGGTGGCCACTGACCACATTAGACAGTGTGGTGCTATTCACAGTTACTTTTAAGAGTAATATTGCATGGGAGGACCTGGACTGGCTGCATACGACAGTTTGGCTGCTATACACAGGTGGCCGCTAACACAGTTTTGACTGTAATGGTAAAAGTAAACAGTAATAATCAAATGAACTGTTTTGAGGATGTAAACAGTTAATTTAATGTGGAGTGGAATAGCTTTACAATGAAATTTGAATGAAATACATGAATCGAAAAGTTAAGTTTGAGATTTATCATATAGGAATCTCCGTGTCTGTCTAAAACTGTCTATATATCAGTGCTTTAGATCAACTCTTTTTAGAGACTTGAAGGATTACATAAGATCGACTAAGGCAGAACAAGGGGTTGTGTTTGAAAGAATTAACCCATTACCACACAGTGACTCCTTTTGACTCTCCACAAGGTGTTGGCCATGGAAAACATTGTGGAAAATGAAGAAATTGCTTGTGACAAGCAATTTCTTCATTTCCCACAATGTTTTCTATGTAAAAGGACAAAAAAATTCAATATTTCATTCACTTGAAATTGTCGTCTGCATCATCTTTGAATTTGGACTAGCCTAAAATTTTGACGTTTGGTAATGGGTTGAATATTTAATTATTGTCATAACAGCATTCAGAAGTCACAGAGCCAAACAAAGTGCTAAACAGCAGATCCAAGCCAGAAAACATTCAACTGTTGATGCAGCTTTGTTGATTCAGACATACTATAGAATGTGGAGATGTAAAACTGTGTACCAGCAACTTATCAAGTATAAAGAACAAAAGGAATTACAGATGATTTATTTTGGAGAACAGGTGAGCACATAACTCCCTTATGTTTTCTTGTTTACTAAGTAGTATAACCCTTTCCCATACAAGAACTGATTTGACATCAGAAAAGACTTGGGAAAACATTGAGGCAAAGGAAGAAAATGCTGATAACAGCATTTTCTTCCTTTGTCTCAATATTTTCTCTTCTTTATTGTCACATAAGTGTTTCTTTATCAATTTCCATTTTGTCATTTGTGGCAGCTTTGAAATTGGGCCACCCAAAATTTGGTTGTTTTGGAAAGGATTAATAATCAAAGACAATGTGGAATGTGTAGATACAGCATTGTTAACCCTTTCACAAACAGCAACCTTCTAACAGTATCCAATTCAAAAGCTGATGCTGGCTACAAAAAGAATGTTGTTAAAGATAGAATTTGTATATAAGATAGCACAGAAAATATTGAGACAGAAGGAGAAACTGCTGGTCATCAGCAGTTTCTTCTTTTGTCGCAATGTTTTCCCAACCCATTTCTAATAGGGACGTCAAAACCAGGTCTTGTTTGGGAAAGGGTTAAGTTTGACAATGACCATTTTAGGACAAGAATAATTAACATTTATTGGAAAGAATTCTAGTATTTAGTGACTTCAGCTTTTTAAAATGGTTAGAAAAAAGTAAAGGATGCCAGTCCTCTCAATTCAGTGCCAAATAATGAGATGCATGGCATCCATATTGATTGCTCTTGCTATACAGATAGATTTATATTAGTCAAATACTATTAAGCTAGGAATAATCTTTGTAATTTCATATTTGTATATTGTAAATTATAAATAAACTGTCACTATTTTTCTTCACAGGTTCTAGCATACAGTGAAGACCTAACTTCCAAGTTCACCAAAACAAACTTTAAAGCCAAATTCATCCCAGAACCAGAGGCCATGACCTTGCCACCATCACCAAAGCCATCAACTTCTAAAAATAGAACAACCAAAGCCCCGCCCCCACCTAGTGTTGCTAGGCAACCAAAGATAGACAAGAAGCCTGAAGTGTCAGAAGAAAGACTGGACCACATGAAGAAGATGTCAGAGTTGAAAACTTTGATGCCTGACACGGAGGCACAGTATTATAACAAAATGGTGAGAATATTGTTTTCAGTTTTGCCATGAATTTTGTAGATGTATTCCAACAGGTGTTGCAGACAAACATGAAGATACATGTTCTGTCTAAAGTTAATTAAATCCCTAAATCTGTATCATTGAAAGATGGAGAAGTATTGATGAAATTGTTTTGCCTGTCTTTGGGAAGTTACATGAAAACATATTACAATTTCTTTAATTTCTTAGTAAAGTCTTACTGATACATATACAATGTGTTGCAATATGAATAATTTTATTGTTAGAAATATATTTTATGTTATATTGGTAAATGCCATTTAAGTAGGCCAGATACATGTATCAGGATTGTTTCTAACTTTGATTTGTGATCTCATCCCCCATCTTTGTTAAAATGGCAAATTGACATGGTATCATTTGGTAATGTTTGTATTATATACACCCAGTATTTTAAGTGGCTCAAAAGCCATCAATTCTGATGAAAAGTGTAATGTAGTATAGAGTACACAGGTTTTGGGAAGTAGCACTAAAGGAAGAGACTGTATAATTCTTTTGCAGAACCAAAGACGTAGTGATGTAGATGAGAATGATAACAAAGTTATACCAAGTCCTGCTAGTAGTAAAAAAATGTAAGTACTCATAATTGTGTCTTAGTCAAAAGACTCGTCATTTATCTGGAGTTTGATTCATCCAATTTTTATACGCCGCCAGAGGCGGACGTATATTGGTGTCATTTTCTCTGTCTGTCCGTCCGTCCGTCCGTCTGTCCGTCTGTCCATCCGTCCGTCCATCCGTCCGTACGTCCGTCCACTTTTCTTGTCAACGCAACTCCTCCTTAGTTTCTGGCTGGATCTTCTTGAAACTTGGTCAATGTTATCACCTCAATTGGTAGATGTGCATGAAGGAAGGATATTATGGTTCATTGATTTTTGCCTGAGTTATGCCCCCTTAAAACTTAGTCTCTGGGGCGGCGTATATTGTGACCATGGCACTCTTGTTGTTCAGTTGCGATTATAATTATAATTTACCTTTTTGTTGCTCATCAAATGTTTATGATTGAAATGTAGTAAAAAAAAACAGAGAGATTTTGTACAAACAAACAATTGTATCTCCTTTTCCTACTGTGTGTACAAAAAACCTGTATTTCAAACTAATTTTGATTCACATTTTTTGCAGTGTACCAAAGGGTTAAATGATTGACAGGGCTACAGATAAGTGGGGGTGAAGACATTCCAACTTTCTTATTTCAATTCCAAACCCTATGTTGTGGGTACTCATTTGAATCGTCTAGACGAGACGATACAAATGAATACTCACAATATAGGGTTTGATGAACAATAACGGAATTATTGCAGTTTAAAACGTCATCACCCCCTATTATCTGGAGCTGTAGTTTATGACTTTTGTTTTGCAGGGAGAAGAAAACCTTAATGGATGATAGGGCAGAAGATTATTACAGTAAGATTGTCAAACGATCAACTTCAGTTACAGATAATGCAAGGTAAAAGAATCTTGTTGTTTATAATGTGTGTGTGCCTTATGTCACTTGCAAAAGGGCTTACTAGAGTTGCGTCTGTACTGGTGTCACCAGGGCAAAGACCTTGAAAAAATTATTTCTTAATAGATGTCAACATAATCAATAGGCTAGCATTGTTTTGTTTTGTATCCCTTGGAGTTTCTTTTGACTTAGGGATCTTAGATAAATACAGTTCAAATATGAATTCTATGTATTATGTTATAAGGTGAAAAGTTAGTCATTTGCTTAACCCTTTACCAAACGTCAAAATTTTGTGGTGGTCCAATATGAAAGTGGCTGCAGACGATCAAATGGATGCTGATATAGCTATAATTTGTGTAAAATATAGCACAGAAAATATTGGGACAAAAGGAGAAACTGCTGGTTTATCAGCAGTTTCTTCTTTTGTTCCAATGTTTTCTCAAGCCTATTCTCTTCGGGACGTCAAAACCAGGTCTTGTTTGGGAAAGGGTTAATGCCTGTTTATCTATGTGTTGAACATGAATAGTTCCTCTGATTTAGACCTATTTGAATACAAAAAATACTTCTCTTTCAGTGAAGACAACCTTCCATTAGGGGAATCCGCGGAAACATTTGTCAGTCGTTGACCACCACTGGCAGATTGGGATTGTTAAATATTAATATTTTGTTAATTTTCAATGAAAACCTTGTAACTGCAGCTTCCTTTAAGCTGCAGTTACAAGATTTTTGTTAAAAAGCGACGATCTTCTTCTCTTTCAGTGAAGACAACCTACCATTAGGGGAGTCCGCGGCCACATTTGTAAGTCGGCGACCACCATTAGCTGACTGGGACAAGCCTATAGAAGAAGCCAAGGAGAAAATCCTGTCTCAACAGTATGTATTTGTGTTCATGCTTTTACATAGACTTAGATCTACCCCTATAGCTGAAAATTTGCTACATTTTCCCACATCTTTGCTAGCTTTTAGAGATTCACATTGTCTGACAGTGCATTCAAACTGTTGTTCATTTATTTTACATCATTTATTTTAAAAGCTATTTAGTAGGGCTTTGCTATATAGCACAACAATTTTGTTACTATAGTTTGACAGACAGGAGTGTCTGTTGTTCTTATAGTAAATACATGTAAACAGAGGTCACTCATGTTTGTTGAACTATGCAAATTATTTTGTATGCAGTTACCAGCATCTCCAAAAAGAGTATACTGAAAATAAAACTTTATTCATCTATGAGATGAAAAGTATATTACTCTAGATCGTTACATAGGCTCTTTGTTTGTATTCATGATTTGCTAGCAAAATCAATTTGAAGTTAATAGAATTAACTTTTTTAAAGGTCTCACCTTTTTGCAATGTCTAAACAAAGTTATGTGCTAGCAAAGATAATTTCTCCCACATAATCTCCCTTTAGAATTTTAACTACATGTACCATACAAAAAATAGAAATTACCATTTTTGTTGAAAAATTGAATAATGAATTGCTTTCCAACACAGATTATAGACCAAGTTGTGAAAAATGGTGTATGTTAAGTAAAGTTTGCCTTTTCAAAAATTACATATCAAGACAAGATGTAATGCTCTGCCATCACGGGAGTGAGGTTGTTATAAGAGAATTGAATTATTTCATTCATATTCTTGCAGATAAGCATACATTGTAAAAAAATGTTTTAGTGCTCATAGTTGCTAGATTATGACAATCATCCTTAGAATATATCAAAATCAAGGGTTTTGTGTAAAACAATTGCAAGTGCATGTTACTTTATATGCCCTTAAATTCGTTTTACACATAGCCCATGGAAATATGATTAAACATGTGGAATATGGAATTAATGTAAGAGTAAGTTTTGTTTTCTTTCTACACAGGGCATCACTAGATGACATAGACGGACTACTTAAAAATCCCTTGTCCCCTTCAATGCAAACAAGTCCCTTTAATGAACTTTCCAACTCAGATGCTAATTCCGTAAATCAAGAATCGTATGCTTCAAGTATACCCCCAGATGTTACTCAAGTAGTTGTGACTGAATCTGATAAAGATTCATCTTCTAAAAAACTAGGTCATCATGTTAGTGTTATAAAACTAACCCACAATCCTATTCAAAATGATAAAGCTGACTTCCTGTCTGCATATTCTGCTCTTGCATCAGATCCAACCAAGTTGCCTAGCAACTACTCACCCAATCAGATTTCATCAATAGATGATGATGTCATCCATAGCAACCAAACAGCCAATAGTAATGTCTCTAAATACATTGAAAGTATAGATTCAAAATCTGACCAATCAGAGATTAGTTCAGAAGCCTCAAATGCTTTAAATCTATTGGATGAGGCAATTGACTCCTCCCTGACACCCAGAACCAGACAACAAGGACACTCCCCCATCTTGTATAATTCCCGAGAGAGGGAAAGGCTGGCGAGAACTGTAGCTGAAGCTATTCTAGCCAAGTTAGTACATACTGAATGTTGTAGTTGGTGGTTTTTATTTGAGTCAGGATCTGGAAAAACGTCCCTTATAGCATTTAGGACAGCCAGATTTCAAGATCAGGCCGGGCATTGATGCAGTCTAGCCAGCATCCATGTTACTCTCAAATGGTTGCTACAGACCATGTGGAAGCTATTGGAGAGCAATATGGTTCCTGGTCAGACTGCGTGTATACGCAGGCTGATCTGGAACCTTGTTGTTCTCAAATGCTATAAGGGACGTTTTTCCAGATCCCAGCTCATTTGTTTGGTTACACATTTTTTTGTGATTTTTCAGCTCATGATATGTGACAAACAGGTTCTCTATTATGGAACAAAATTTAATATCCAAAAACTTTCTTTTCTGGTGAACATTACACTTGTAATTGTCTTTCTAACTTTTTTTTGATGCTATAAAGTGTTTTTTCATATTTGTTTCAAGGAATTCTATGTTTTAAATTATGCATGTTCTTAACTTAGTAGTTTTTATAAAATTTTAGTTTTCTGCAACACCTTTACAGAATAGTTGACCTGGATCCAAGGAGGTGACCATTTTCTTGTTCATTTAGACCAATTGAATTATGTAATCATTACTTCTTTCGTTCATTATCCAAAAACTACCTGAATACTTTCATTCACCCTAATAATTTTATAATACACACCCAGACATGATTTTCTAGATTTATGAATTATGTTACATATCATGAGTTGAAATATTGAGCTACTGAAGCTAAACAATCTTATGCAGATCTTCTTTTAAGAACATTACATCATAAATATGATGGCATATATTATATAACTTGAAACATTTTCTATGTAAATGAACAGGTTTATATTTTGTAAGTAAATATAAAATCTTTAGGTTGCATGTTCTTAAAGGTGCGAAAATAAATGCCTAGGAAGGGGCTGGATTCAAAGAACTATAAAAACTCAAGCTTATTAAATATAACTGCTAATTGCTTTGTTGAGTTTCAGAAGGGTATTATTTGTTTATATGAATGCTTCATACAAAGAATGTATTAACAATTGGTTTAAGAATTTTGGTTAAGGTTTGCTTGCATTTGGTTTTAATATGATTTGAAAATATTAATTTTGGTTTGGGTTTAGATAATATATTTTGCTTGATTGTTTGTTTTGGTTATTTATATGGAATAACATATGGAAGGTGCTTGTAAAATATGTGATTATGAAATACTCTCTGGGTATATACCTGATTTATTTTACAATAAGATTGTGCTGTCATTGTATCTTTCATATGCATCAATAGCATTTTCAAATCTAATGAGATATGAACTTATTTTGATTTGAAATTATGTTAGATTCAAAGAAAAAGAACAAGTGAAATGGGATATGGAAAATCAATCCATTTAGCATTTCCGATCACCATAAAACTAGGTCATATTTTGCCTCAGGGCAGACTGATTAACTCATTCACACATAATGGCCCTTTTTAGTGCCCCATGAGATATTTGGGCTTTTGACAACATTGTGGGAGTGAAGAAATTTTTTGTGACTCATAATAGGCATAGGCTGATCAGTACATATGATGGTCGCAAATGCTTTACAGGCTCTTTTCCTTTCGGATCTCAATGTAAATATTTACCCTTTGTTACTAGAAAGTTACCATCCAAAATACTCTCAGATCTTTTAAATGGTACTATTTTATGCAAATCACTAACAATATAATGAGAACTACATTTCATTATAATAGTAATGTTGTACATATACATTCATACTTAATATCATATTGAACCTATTATTTCTATGCCCCCATATCGAGAGATTGGGGGTATATTGTTTTACTCATGTCCGTCCGTCTGTCTGCCCAAAAATTTAACATTTTGCCATTTTTCCAAAAGTATTCAACATACAAAGCTGAAATTTGGTATGTAACTTCCTTTCAATAATATTTTTCTGTTCCATGCAATGTGACCTTCCTCAAGGTCATCTGATAACCCTTATCAACCCTTAACATGAAAGCTTAACTTTTTAGAAAAATAGCCATTTCAGGGGCATCCATGTTTCACAAACACATCTTGTTTCATAGGATAGTGACATTTGGGAGATCCAATGGTATTTTGGATGGTATCTTTCTAGTGACGATATACTTGGTATATGTTATATTATGAGCTTTGCTTACAATTTTAGCCGCCCAAAAACATCTTGGCCTTTGTTGATAAAAGAGCCATCCTGGGACGCACCGATGCTTCACGCATATGGAACAGATGATTTTACGTCGTCTCACGCCAAACTAGCACCGTTAGTAGGCTTGTGTTGTGAACTGTTGTTGTTGTTGTAGACCTTCACATCATTGAAACTTTTTCTTAAAAGAAATTTCAAAATTTATGAATCACTGTCATAGATTATAGATAAGTGGCTTTTGAAAGAAACAAACAAGTATAAAAGGGAAAAACAATGGATACTTATTTTATACCTACATAGTTTCAATTTTTTAATTTTGCTTAAGTTTAGTTTGCAAACAAATTCATTTTCATTTCTATTTTTTCTCGCAATTGACTAGATTTCTTGGAAACACTGATTCAATCAGTCAATGCAAGACTCTTGGAAGTATTGTTTAGATCAAAATATTTTAAAAACAAATCTCTATTCAAAACTGACTTTGAAAAATTAAAAAGGCTCAAGACGTTAAAAGTGTCATTCAATTATAATGATGTTTTAAATTTGATTTAAGAATAAAACTTTGTTTAAAAGTCAATGAATCATAAGAAGATTAAGATAAAGTGCACTCCTTTCCTAAAGCACAAATAGTTTTTGCACATTTTTGTGTTGATATTTTGTTTCATTAGTTATTTATGTGTAAGTGAATAACACTAGATGTTTTCTTTCCCACACTAGATTAAATGAGCCTATAAACCCAGTGTCGACTGGTTCAACAGTCAGTTCTCAATTTGATGTTGAGGAACTGTTGGATATAGTCCGTGAAGAAAGTGGAAAATACAAATGACTAGAGAACCAGTCTGGGCCAGCTTGTAGGATTCCTATGTTTGATTGGTTGAGTAGAATTTTGGATACACCCATTTTGATGTATTGTCCAATCCCTGCTCTATATGCAAATTACAAGCTTTGTGTTGTCCAATCAATGTACAGGTGGTATTTTACTGTTGTTTGATTGGTTTAATTGACATTTTAGACACACCCAATGTTCCGATATTGTCCAATTCCTGCTCAGTATTCAAATCACATGCTTCATGTTGTCCAATCAATGTACAGGTTGTATTTTACTGTTGTTTGATTGGTTGAATAGAGATTTAGACACACCCAATGTTCCAATATTGTACAATTCCTGCTCAGTATTCAAATCACATGCTTACTGTTGTCCAATCAATGTGCACTTTGTATTTTACTGCTGTATGATTGATTGAGTTGACATTTAAGAATATCCAATGTTTTAATATTATCCTATTCCTGCTCAGTATTCAAATCACATGCTTCTTGTCCTACAATCAAAGCACAACTTGTATACTTCATTCTTATGATTTGGTCAGTAGATCTTTGTAAACACCTTCTTCGAATTTTGTCCAATTCATGCTCAATTTTCAAACCACGCACTTTGTTTTGCCCAATAAGTATGCAGCTCTTTGTGAATTGATGTTTGATAAGAAACTAGACTCATTGATTTCTAATGCCCAATAGTACCCATTCCCTGCTTTATTTGTTGTTCAAATATGATGTTCTGTTTTGTGAGGTCAATCAATATGTGCAGCTTGTACTGGTGTTGATCCTTGCTCCACATCTTATTGTTTATCTATTCCCTTCAATGTCAAAATGATCAAGACATCTTTTCAGTGACTTGTCTTTCTTTCAGTAATAGCCATGAATAGATATAATTTATGAGCAAGTAAGGATTTATATTGTAGCTCCATTTCTGTAAATGTTGTAGGTATGTGCAGTGTCAGATTTTGTAATTAAAATAGAACAATCCAGGAAAATTTGGATATTATCATTATGTTTTTGTTTTTCTGTCAAAGGGCAATGTTTTAAACTGGTTTAAAGTGACATTTCAGAATTTTTTGTCATAAATTTTACTTTTATTTTTATCTGAAATAGCATATTTCCTTATGAAAATTCTGAAAATTTCAAGCCAAACGATTGCGCCGTTTACGAGAAATTTATATTTTTGTGTTAAAATTGAACAAATTGTTGTGGACAACAGTTCGGATTTATATGCAATTTATCGATTATGCCTCAACTTTAAATGTGTGTTTCTCACTTATTGGCAACAACTTAAAAAAACTAACAGTATTTATACTCATTAGAATAACCAATCTTGGCATCAAGACATACTTTAAAAAAATGCAATTGGAATGAAATGTCCCTTTAAATGATATTTTGGAATGTAACTATATATAGTTATAAATGGCCTTATCAGGTTATGAAAATTGATGCAGTGGTCCTCACCTATTATATACCTGTGAAAACTCATTCCCAAACAATGGCACATTTTTACAACTTTTAACTTACATATCATCAGTTTTCAACAAAAACCTTGTAACTGCAGCTTGTTTTAAGCTGCAGTTGCAAGGTTTTCGTTGAAAAGCAGTGATATAGACATTTGACTTGCCAAGGAGTAGTATGCAGATAATAGTATTATTCATTCTCCAAAGGATACATGATTTCTACTTTTGTCTATTAGAGAATTATAAGGCGTTTGAAAATGCCTTAAAAAAAGGAAAAACCGTTCTTCCAGGTGGTCAAGTCTGGGCAATATTGACGCCTTTTAATGCCACCCAGGTAAAAAGCTTAGGAAAACACTGTGGTAAATGACAAGCAATTTCTTCATTTCCCACATTGTTTTCTACCCAGAAAGACCAAAAAGTGTAGAATTCCATTTACTTGAAACTGTTGTCTGCAAAATCTTTGAATTTGGATCATTCTAAAATTTGCTGTCTTGTAATGAGTTTATATGGCAGACCACATTTCTCTCTATTTAGAGCTTGTCTTTCATGCCACAACAAATTACCTGTTTACATAATTTTTCTGCAATTCTTGAGTATTTTTATGTCGTTAAATCTAAATTTGGTATCTCTTACAAAAGTCAAGTTATTTCTGGAAACTATAAAGCTTTTCTTGGTTGTTGATTTTCCTCTATTTAGCATTGAGTTACTAAAGGAAATTTTAATCCTTTACTAGAATGAGAAAGTACTGTCTACAAGCTGAGACTGAAGACTCTTTAAATGAGTAATTGAATCATGATTTTAATCCTAAACAAGACCAGGTTAATATATCCTTTATAGAAAAGGCTTGGGTAAACATTGTGGCAAAATAAGAAAATACTAATAGTAATATAAATCCAATCTGTACCAAGAACCTGATTTTGTTGTCTGCCTAGCTGTAGAAGATTTCACATTGGATTGGTCTCGAATATTGTCATTTTGGAAAGTGTTAACCCATTACCGCACAATGATTCCTTTTGATCCCAAACAAGATAAAGGCTTTGGCACACATTGTGGGACATGAAGAAATTGCTTGTGACAGCAATTTTCTTCATTTCCCCACAATGTCCTCTTACACAGAAAGACAAAAGATTGTCAAATTTCATTCACTTTAATTATACCCCCCACAACGAAGTTATGGGGGGTATACTGGAATCAGGTTGTCCGTCCGTCCGTCTGTCCGTCTGTCTGTCTGTCCGTCAGTCCATGGACATAATTTTGTGTCCTCTTCTCCTCCCACAGTTTTTGACCAATTTTGCTGAAATTTTATCTGGTTGTTTGCTATCATATGAAGTTGTGCACCTGCAATTTTCATCTCGATCCAGTCATTAGTTTTAGAGTTATGCCACTTTGAAATTTTTAAGGGGGGGGGGGGGGTAGTAGTCAAAATTTAAAATTTCGTTTCCGTGCTCTAACTCGAGAACCTTTTGACCTTTACACAGTTGTTGCCCATGACCCAAGGAGGTGCCCTATTGTTTTTGGGTCACCAAGGTCAAAGGTCAAGGTCACAATTGTACTTTGTTTAAAATCGGTTTACATGCTCTAAGTCAAGAACCTTTTGAACTATAGCACTTTTTCAGTGACAAGGCCCTAGTCCGCTTTGCGACAGTTCTAGTTGTCGTCTGATACATCTTTGAATTTAGACAAGTTTAAAATTGTGTTGTCCGATAATTGTTTAAACAGCTTAACCCATTACCATATGATGACTCTTTTTGACTCCCTGTAAGACAATACCAGTGAAAAACATTGAGAAAAATGAAGGCATTGCTTGTGACAAGCAATTTCTTCATTTCCCACAATGTCTTCTACACAGAAAGACAAAAAAATGTAAAAATTTCATTCACTTTAACTGTCGTCTGTAAGTTAACATCTTTGAATTTTGACAAGTTCAAAGTTGTGATCGTCTGACAAATTTGTGAACAGCTTAATCTCTTTGCTAGTGCCTTCTGAAAAGAAAATACCGTAATTATTCTAATAAACGCCCGGGCGTTTATTAGAAACTTACCGGTATTGGGTGGAAAAGTAGGGGGTGGGTGTTTATTAGAGGTATTCTAATTTTCCTAGTCAAAATTTGCAAATCAGGTGTCAATTCATAGACTGCAAGTTCAGCAAATTGAATTTGGACGATTTTGGTTATAAGGAATGCAAAATACGATTTTTCGTTAAAATTCCTTCATTGCGAACAGATTTTGGGCTGGACATCCTCTTTTTCATTTCTTTTGAAAACGATTTTAGTTATGACATGCATAATTTTAATACGAAATCGGGGGATGGGCATTTATTAGAATCACCCCTTTTCCCTAAAATTGCGCTTGAAACAAGCAGATTTTCAGCTGAGATTTAAGGAATGGGCGTTAATATGGGCGTTTATTAGAATAATTACGGTACCATGTTCAACATGACAATTACTGGTTTAACCCTTTCCCAAACAACAAAAAATTAAGGCAATCCAATTTCAAAGCTTCTGCATACGACAAAATACAAGTTACTTTTGTTAAAATTTGTGAATAACACAACAAAAAAGCATTAAGATAAAAGGAGAGACTGCTGGGTATCAGCACTTTCTTCTTTTGTCTCAATGTTTTCCTATGCCAATAATTAATTCTGGGCGTCAAAATCAGGTCTTGTTTGGAAAAGGGTTTTCTTTCTTTGAACTTTGATATTTACAAAGTTCATGAGATCAACTGATTCCAAACATGTTATCCATGTTTAACCCTTTTCTAAATGGAAAAAAGGTGCTGTTTACTTTGAAATGTGCAGCAGACAACTAAATAGGTGTTGTTGAAGAAAGCATTAAATTTGTCTGTAACTCAGAAAATAGTCAGACAAACGGAGAAAAATGCTTATTATCAAATTTTCTTTTTTGCCTCGATGTTTTCTCAAGCCTTGCTACAAATTGCTTAAAAAAATCTTCACTGTTTTAGAAAGGTTTAACCTTTTCTTAGATGATGAAATTCTAAATTTATCCCAATTTCCTGTACGAAATAATCCGGGCGGATTCCAAGCGGACATGAGGCGGATATTAAGTGAGAGATGGAATTCTATTTTAAGCGAAATATTTAAATTAGTCTGCCTGGAATAAAGTCCGCCCGGATTCCAAGGGGAATTCTATTTTAAGTAACAAAATGAGGCAAAATATTTAAATTAGTCCGCCTGGAATAAATTCCACCCGGAATAAATTCCACCCTGATTCCTAGCGGAATTCTATTTTTAGTAACAAAATGAGGCGGATTATTTAAATTAGTCCGCCTGGAATAAATTCCACCAGGAATAAATTCCGCCAGGATTCCGGGTAGAATCCGGGTGGAATTTATTCCTGGTGGGAAAAAAATCCGCTTGGACTTCTATTTATAGAAGCAAAATAATATCTACTTCACAATTTGTGGGTGGGGAATGGTAAAAATGAACATGAAATAAAAATGAAATTTAGTAAAAAGAACACTCACCAATGTTGCATATTACTTGGTCTTTCCACTAAGTGAGCTCATTTATAATTTTATCACTTTGAATATAAGCATTCAGATGATGAACAGTTATTTTCTTTAAAAAAAAAGTCAGACAAGCAAAATTCCCTCCAATTTTCTGATTACGTCATGTAATAGACTGGAACAAAATTAGACTGTAGACTGGAAGGTCGGATTTTCAACAAGTTAATTCTTTATCTTATGAACTATATGAGATGCAGCTGTGATATTTCACACATGGATATATTTCATTAAAACCTTTCATTTAGGATCATGACATTTGACCTTGTGACCTTGACCTTAGAATTTAACCTACATGTATGTTGCAAGAAATTTAATCTGGCCTTTATATTATACAATATTAGTGATAGAGCCATTATATTTCACTCAAAGATACATCTTGCTAAGACCTTTCATTTGGGATCATTACATTTGACCTTATGACCTTGACCTTGAAGTTCAACATATTTTGAAAGAACTTTGACCTATATCTCATACACTATTGGAGATAGAGACTTGATTTTTCACACACGAATACAACCTGCAAAGACCTTTCATTTGAAACCATGACCTTTGATGTTGTGACCTTGACCTTGAAGCTTGACCTACTTTACAAGAACTTTAACAGGGCCTGTATCTCACACAATATCAGAGATAGAGCCTTGATATTTCACCCAAAGATATATCTTGCCAAGACCTTTCATGTTGGATCATGACCTTTGACCTTTTGACCTTGACCTTGAACTTACTTTACAAGAACTTTAACCTGACCTATATCTCATACAATATTAGAGATGGAGCCTTTATATTTAACTCAAAATACATCTTGCCAAGACATTTGATTTGGGACTTCTACCTTTTGACCTTGACCTTGAAGGTCAGTCTGTTTTATAAGAGTTTTAACATAGCCTTCTGTTATCTCGTACAATATTAGAGATAGAGACTTCATATTTCATTTCTGGATACCTCCTGCTAAGACCATAAATTTGGGCCCATGACCTTTGACCTTGACCTTGGATTTTGATTTACCTGACAGAACCATTTCCTTATGCATGTTTAGGAGCCGTGGTATTTTACACATGAATATGTTTAGTGCCTCAACCTTTCATTTGGAACCATGTCCTTTGACCCTGTGATGTTTTGGAAGAACCCACTGCTCTCAAATCTTAGAGTTAAAAAATTTGTCCTCCCTCGATTGTCAAAGTTTGAAAATTCCTGGGGGATAATTATTTATGTCTTCAATTTTCATAAGTTTGAAAATTCCGCCTCCATTAAATCTCTAAGTTATAAAATTTCGCCTCATGTTATTGTCAAAGTATGAAAATTCCTGTATGAAATCAAGATTCCGGGTGGACATTTATTTTCCAGGCGGAATATGATTACACCAGAGGCGGATTTTAATTCAGATTCCGGGTGGATTTTTTTCCAGGCGGAATATCAAATGTCACAGAGGCGGACTTTATTAGAATTTTCCATGTCCGCCCGGAATTATGTCCAAATAGCTTTAGTCCGCTTGGATTCCACCCAGAATCCGCCTGGAATCCGCCCGGAGTCCGCCAGGAATTTTCGTACAGGTGATAGCTGCTGCTTACTATAACAAAACCAATTTACCATTATTATTTTAACTATCATTCTAATAATCGGTCAATGTTTTATAACTTTTCCATGGACCATGTTTCTTTCTTATAAACGCAATTTGTCCTTTATTAGAATAATTTCAATAAAGGGGAAGAAAACAAATAGGGAACAGAAGAAGATGCTGGTATAAATTAGCTTTCTGTTTTCTAAAAATAAATGTTTAGTTATTGATTGGGAGAGGGTTAAAAGGTCATTTATTGAAGAAAAACATGCCTTGCAGCAAAAACGGTTTTGAGGAAGCATGTTGCTGCTTTTCAAAAAAAACCCTCATAACTGCAGCTTAAAACAAGCTGCAGTTAAGAGGTTTTCGTTGAAAAGGGATGATGTACTGGTTGGTATCTGCATATCTTTATAAGAGATTGACCTTAACCATTCTGAGTCTCTAACTTTTGACAAACAAGTCTTGGTTTTTTATGTCCTTAACCTATTCCTACTTAACTCATTACCACACTATGACTCCTTTTGACTCCCCAAAAGAAAAAGGCTTTTGAAAACATTGTGGAAATGAAGAAATTGCTTGTGACAAGCAATTTCTTCATTGTCCACAATGATATCTCCCCAAAACGACCAAAACATTTTGCATTTTGTTGACTTGAAATTGTTGTCTGCAACATCTTTGAATTTGAACCAGTCTAAAATTTTGTGTATGGTAATGGGTTAACCCTTTTACAAACGGCAAATTTTAAGGTGATCCATTTTGAAAGCTGCTGCAGATGATAAAATGGATGTTATAGTAAATTGGAATTGTGTGTGATATTGCCAAGAAAAATATTGAGGCAAAAGGAGAAACTGCTTGTCATCAGCAGTTTCTTCTTTTGTCTCAATGTTTTCCCAAGTCTCTTTTCTTTAGGGACGTAAAAACGAGGTCTTGTTTGGGAAAGGGTTGATAGCGTTTTTTGAAAGCCCACAAAATAAAGGTTTTAAGAAACATTTTGTAAATGAATAAATTGCTTGTCACAAGCAATTTATTCATTTCCCACAATGTTTTCTACCCATAAAGACCAAAGAATTCAGAATTTTACCCACACGAAATTGCCATCTGTATTATCTTTGGATTGTTGAACAAACCTTAAAAAATCTTGTTTAGTATTGGGTTAAAAGGTCATAGAATAGAAAACAACATTGTGAATCAGCAAATATCGTTTCCAGGAAGCAGGTAACGTTTCTATCTGCAGATCTTTATGGAAATAATTGATCTTCGTCATTCTATTTAATCCTTTGCCACTGTCATTCTATCTTAAGGTAGTGTACACCTAACAAGATTTGCGCGACATTGGAATTATTCAGCGGGGTGGAAAACATTGGAAAGAGTCACCGCCGAATGTTTACAACCGCGCCCGAATAAGTTTGGACAAACATGTATTGTAGGTTTTGATGTCCTAATTTGGGTTTGATATACTTTAACTACTGTCTAATTTTGAATATTCTTAATTGTTGTCCTTCTGACTTTTGTTTCAAACAAATTGCCATTTTAACCCTTTCCCAAACGACAAAATTTTAGGGTGATCCACTTCAAAAACTGCCACAAATGACAAAATGGATGTTAAAGTGATAGAATTTGCGTAAAATATGGCCCAGAAAATATTGAGACAAAAGGAGAAACTGCTGGTTATCAGCAGTTCTTCTGTTGTTTCAATGTTTTCCCAAGCCTATTCTATTGAGGACGTCAAAACCAGGTCTTGTTAGGGAAAGGATAACGAGACATTTCAATTAGTACAATAGTCCCAGCCGAAATTGACAGTGACATAGGCTGATGTTTACTGCTGCAAAACCAATCAATTCGTCTGATTTGCTCCGTTACAAATACGAAGAGAGTTGATTGGTTGTCAAGAAGTAAACATTAGCCCTCGTCACTGTCAATTTCGGCCGGTACTATTGTATGTCTCTCGATTTTGCCACAATAATTAGGTCGATAGTGGGCAGTATAGGCTAAGCTCAGACTGCATGTCTATGCAGGCTTAAATCTTAGTCTATACTATCTGCCAAAGCTTTGATCACATCTGGAGTATGATGCAAACAGCATGGGAAAGGTTAAAAATGCTTTGACGAACTTAACCCTTTCCCAAACAAGACCTGGTCTTGACATCCCTAATAGAAAAGGCTTGGGAAAACATTGAAACAAAAGAAGAAACTGCTGATAACCAGCAGTTTCTCCTTTTGCCTCAATATTTTCTGTGCTATATTATACACAAATCTTATCTTGAACAACATCTAGTTTGTCGTTTTCAGCAACTTTATTATAGGAAAAGTCCAAATTTTTGCCGTTTGGGAAAGGGTTAACGAATTAGGTGAAGGAATACGGCAAAAATGGCAAATGGATTGTCACATGCCAGACTGTTGCACTAGAGCACAGGTTGATCTGGATCCTTTGTGGTTTTAACCCTTTCCCAAACAAGACCTGGTTTTGACGTCCCTAATAGAAAAGGATTGGGAAAACATTGAAACAAAAGAAGAAACTGCTGATAACCAGCAGTTTTTATACGCCCGTCGAAGACGGGACGTATTATGGGATCACCCGTTGCGTTCCGGCGTCCGGCGGCGTCCACTTCTTTGTCCGGAACATAACTCTGTCACCTTAAGTCCGATTGACTTTAAACTTGGCAGTTATATTCTTCTCATCATTACGGAGTGCAGTGCACAAGAACCATAACTCTACCTGGCTTATTTTTTGAGTTATTGTCCTTTGTTGTTTTTCGAACTTGAATCTTGTCCGGAGTATATCTCTAAAAGTATAATAGCTAGGATCATGAAACTTCATGGGTGTATAGATCTCACCAAGGGGGAGTGCAGTGCACAAGAACCATAACTCTACCTGGCTTATTTTTCGAGTTATTGCCCTTTGTTGTTTTTCATACTTGAATCTTGTTCGGAGTATATCTCTAAAAGTATAATAGCTAGGATCATGAAACTTTATGGGTGTATAGATCTCACCAAGGGGGAGTGTGGTGGACAAGAACCATAACTCTACCTGACTTATTTTTAGCTCACCTGAGCACAAGGTGCTCAAGTGAGCTATTGTGATCACCTTTTGTCCGGCGTCCGTGCGTCGTCCGTCGTCCGTCAACAATTTCTTTAAATGACATCTATTCCTAAACTACTTGGCCAATTTCAACCAAACTTGGCATGAATGTTCCTTAGGTGACCCCTTTTCAGAATTGCTAAAAGAATTGAAATCCATGAAAAACTCTGGTTGCCATGGCAACAGAAAAGGAGAAATATGACCGAATCTCAATATTATCTTTGAACGACATCTCCTCCTAAACTACTGGGCCAATTTCAACCAAACTTGGCAGGAATATTCCTTAGGTGACCCCCTTTCAGAATTGCTAAAAGAATTGAAATCCATAAAAAACTCTGGTTGCCATGGCAACAGAAAAGGAGAAATTTGACTGAATCTCAATACTATCTTTGAACGACATCTCCTCCGAAACTACTAAGCCAATTTCAACCAAACTTGACAGGAATGTTCCTTAGGTGACCCCCTTTCAGAATTGCTAAAAGAATTGAAATCCATAAAAAACTCTGGTTGCAATGACAACAGAAAAGGAGAAATTTGACTGAATCTCAATACTATCTTTGAACGACTTCTCCTCCTAAACTACTTGGCCAATTTCAACCAAACTTGGCAGGAATGTTCATTAGGTAACCCCTTTTCAGAATTGCTAAAAGAATTGAAATCCATAAAAAACTGGTTGCCATGGCAACCGAAAAGGAGACATAAGAATGAATCTCAATACTATCTTTGAACGACATCTCCTCCTAAACCACCTGGCCAATTTCAACCAAACTAGGCAGGAATGTTCCTTAGATGACCCTCTTGTAGAATTGCTAAAAGAATTGAAATCCATAAAAAACTCTGGTTGCCATGGGAACAGAAAAGGAGAAATTTGACTGATTCTCAATACTATCTTTGAACGACATGTCCTCCTAAACCACCAGGCCAATTTCAACCAAACTAGGCAGGAATGTTCCTTAGATGACCCTCTTGTAGAATTGCTAAAAGAATTGAAATCCATAAAAAACTCTGGTTGCCATGGGAACAGAAAAGGAGAAATTTGACTGATTCTCAATACTATCTTTGAACGACATCTCCTCCTAAACTACCAGGCCAATTTCAACTAAACTTGGCAAAAATATTCCTTAGGAGGTCCTCTTAAAGAATTGCTAAAAGAATTGAAATTGACTAAAAACTCTGGTTGCCATGGCACCAGAAAAGGAGAAATTTGACTAATTCTCAATAATTTCAGGTGAGCGACCTAGGGCCAACGGCCCTCTTGTTTGAGTTATTGCCCTTTGTTGTTTTTCATTCTTGAATCTTGTCCGGAGTATATCTCTAAAAGTATAATAGCTAGGATCATGAAACTTCATGGGTGTATAGATCTTACCAAGGGGGAGTGCAGTGCACAAGAACCATAACTCTACCTGGTTTATTTTTTGAGTTATTGCCCTTTGTTGTTTTTCATACTTGAATCTTGTCCGGAGTATATCTCTAAAAGTATAATAGCTAAGATCATGAAACTTAATGGGTGTATAGATCTTACCAAGGGGGAGTGCAGTGTACAAGAACCATAACTCTACCTGGCTTATTATTTGAGTTATTGCCCTTTGTTATTTTTCATACTTCATTTTTGTCCAGGGCATATCTCGAAAAGTATAATAGCTAGGACCATGAAACTTTTACCAATCTGCTCACCCTGTCGACATAAAGCAGTGTTACGTGCGTATCTTGTGACAGTTTGACACCTTGTTCCTTTTGGCTCAATATTTTCTTTACCATATTTTACACAAATTCTATCTTTAATTCCTTTCATTTTGTCATTTTTGGCAGTTTTTGAAGTGGATCACCCAAAAATCTTGTCGTTTGGGAAAGGGTTAAAATGCGGTCAGTGACGTTAGTTTTCCAGATCCTGGCTCAAATGTTGACCAAATTAAGATCTTCTAGGAAGCATACTCTATCTGCTGATCTTAATGGAAATTAATCTGTGCTATTCTATCTAACTGATGACATTAACCCTTTCCCAAACTTTAAGGCCTGATTATTAGTCATCCCTAATAGAAAGGGCTTGGTAAAACATTGAGACAAAAGAAGAAAATGCTGATAATCAGCATTTTCTCCTTTTGCCTAAATTTTTCCTGAGTTCAAAATTTGATGAAGGCCTACACAACAAAACATTACTATAAACTTGCATTTTGTTTTCTTCAGCTTTTGCAGTGGACAATCATAATATATTTATATTTTCACATTCCTCGTTTGAATGTGTAGGCTATGGTGTGAAAATTGACAATAAGTGTGGGAGTTGTATATGATTTCTAGTGCTACATGCTTAGGACTTCTTGATACAAGATACTTTTGGAATAATTTGAATAGAAGTTATCGTCACTTTTCAACGAAAACCTAATAACTGCAGCATGTTTTAAGGTGCAGTTACGAGGCTTTTGCAGAAAAGCAGCGTTATATTTAACCCTTTTCCCCAAACAAGACCTGTTTTTGACGTCCCTAATGAAAATGGCTCGAGAAAACATTGAGTCAAAAGAAGAAACTGCTCATAACCAACAGTTTCTCCTTTTGTCTCAATATTTGCTGTGCTATATCGTTCACAAATCCCTTTGTAACATTAATTTTGTCATCTGCAGCAGCTTATAAATAAGACCATCCTAAAATTTTGTCATTTGAGAAAGGGTAAATTGCTCTTGTTACATCTCTTGATTGTATAAGACAGAATTTTGGAGTACATTGAGGCAAAAGAAAAAATGTTTTTTTTACGATAACCAGCATGTTCTCCTGTCCCCTTAAAACATAAATTGTTACATTCAACTTCCAGTTCCTAACATTTTGTTGCTTTGGAAAGATGTAGTGGTTTGATAAAACTTGAAATATTTTGAACGAGACCTATCAAAATTAGGAATTTGTGTCGTAATGGGATAACTTGGCCCTATAATTATGACACCTTTTGTCACTCTTAACCCTATCCCAAACAAGACCTGGTTTTGACGTCCCGAATAGAAATGACTTGGGAAAACATTAAAACAAAAGAAGAAACTGCTGATAACCAGCAGTTTCTCCTTTTGTCAATATTTTCTGTGCCACACTTTACACAAATCCTATCTTTGATAACATCCATTTTGTCATTTGTTTCAAATTTTGAAGTGGATCACCCCAATTTTTTGTTGTTTGGGAAAGGGTTAAAAGCCTCAAATACATTGAGGCAAAAGAAGAAAATGCTGATAACCTGCATAATCTGCTTTTGCATTAATGTTTATGCGTTATATTGTTTAAAAGTCCTATCTTTATCTTGATTTAATTTGTTGTTGGTGGCAGCCCCTTTCAAAATTGGAACAGTCCAAAATTTTGCTGTTTGGGAAAGGGTTTTATTGATACCTGGAAGTACATCATCAAAGTCAGAGATTTGTTCACTAAAGGTATAAAGTTGAAAGGTTCAAAGAAATTTTATATAAGACCTATACTGTATGGCTTCAAAAACATCATAATTAGGGCTTGTTTTAAACTGTAGTTATGAGGTTTTTGAAGAAAACGCTGCTTTTCAACAAAAACCTTGTAACTGCAGCTTAAACCCAGCTGCAGTTACGAGGTATATGATGAAAAGTGACGAAAAGCAACACTATGGCTTCAACAACGTCATTGTACCATGTAGTCAATTTTCAACAAAAACCTCGTAACTGCAGCTTGATTTAAGCTGCAGTTACAAGGTTTTTGTGGAAAAGCAGTATTATTTTCCAATATATAATTGTAAATGAACCTTTGTTGGAGCCAGAGGGCTTGTAGCTATTGGAAATGACATCCGTTGCTGTGCGGCAATCTGAGAAATTCTCTGGATTTTACTATAGGTAATTTACATTTTTCAATTAGTCTTTCTGCTTGTCTGTCTGTCCATTAAATTTAGTCTTTGTGTTAACTGAAAGTGATTTTAATTTTTTGGGAAAATATAAAATAATAGGTTACTGCCTGAAATGGATCAAGTTTTTCTGGCGAGCGTAGGAATTTATTGGGTGAGTCGAAGACGAACCCAATAAATTCCGGAGCCGAGCCGGAAAAACTTGATCCATTTCAGGCAGTAACCTATTATTCTGTTTATCCTGTTACACAAACGGATTCGTAGTAAAAGAAGCAAAATTCATTTAGATTTCGTGAAAGGGAAATAGTAAAATATTTCGCCAGAAAATGACGGATATCGCAAAACGGTTATTGAGCCAAAGAAAATAATTCCTGTAAAAACGTTCTTTTTCTACTTAAATTACTGATAGCCGCGGGCATGGCCTATAAGAAACTTATTACATTCCGATTATTAAATATTGATACGTTTTCTGTAAGCTAAAATGCATGAATGGCGAGTTACGAAGTAAAGTCAATGACTGCTTGCATATGCTTGTGTTCTAGGCGGGTGGGATCGGAAGGAGGTCCTTTTTGAACAACGAAGACAAAGGTTAACTGTTAATTCAAACTTGGACAGGAAAAATAACTAACCTTGACAAGAACACAAAATCCACACCACAATCCGTTTCACTATTAATCCATTCCAATCCGCTTTCATAAATTCATCTTGAATGTTTGCTTGCTTTTCGAGATTGTCCATTTTGGAATGTTGTGTTGTGTAAAGTAGCAATTCAAAGTCTTGATGAAAACAACAAGAATACCATTTCTTGAAACGAGATGTCTAATCACTGATCTCAATCCTCTCCTGTTAAGAAAATCCCCTTTAAATTCCTTCCTTTATCCCTTTTATCCTTTTCACTTGACATGTTGTAAACATTGTTTACAAATTTCGTTCCAGGAATCAAACAAATTACGTCACAGATTAAATCATAATGTCTATTACGTCATCAAATAAACGTCATCGATTTTAAAATTTGAGGGTCTCAACGGGGGATTTCAGAGAAATAAATCGAGAGAAAAGGAAATTACATGAATTTGGTATTAATTTCAATTTTCAGACCACACATGCTACGAGTAATGGAGTTGAACTCGCATTCTGCTTTCTTCTACAATTTATGGTCAAAATAATGCATTATCAATCTAGATATAATGATCGCCAAGGTTTTCTAAAGTCAATTAGATAGATCTAGATTTGTTTACGATTTTAATTATGAGACACAAATTCAATTTTAAGGCTTTTATTGTGATTAATATGAATACAGACAACATTATTTATAAGAAATCGTTAGGCGGGTACTGGAAGAAAATAGTTCCGACAAAGCAAGTGACCGTGAAAAGGTACTTCCGGTACTATTGATCGTGAAACATTTTAGGTTTCACGGCACCCCCTTTCACGGTTGATATTACATCATGTGACAGGATAAAAGTAGGTTTGTAACTATTGGAAATGATGTCGGTTGCTGTGCTGCAATCAGAAAATTTTTCTGTGTTTTACTATAGGTAATTTATATTTTTCAATTAGAGTCTTTCTGCTTGTCTGTCTGTTCTCTGTCTGTCTTTCCATTAAATTTGTCTCTGTGTATAATGAAAGTGATTGTAAGTTTGTTGAAGTAAGTGGTTTTGTAGCTATTAGAAATGACGTCAGTTGCTGTGCGGCAATCTGAGAATTTCTCTGGATTTTACTATAGGTAATTTATAAATATTATATTATTAGTTTTTATGCTTGTCTGTCTTTGTCTCTAATTGTAAATTAAAAGGTGAAGCTTCGTTAATTATAAGTCAGAAAGTATTGGAAATTATTTTTTTAACAGTACCCCTGCGAAAAGTTCATCTAAGTTCAAGAACTGTTCTAGAAGTGCCATTTAATGTTCTAGAATGAGAACAGTTCTAAAAGTGCCATTAAACGTTCTAGAACAGTTCTTGAGCTAGAAATATGTTTTTGAACTTTTTTCGCAGGGGAAAGACACTCATAAGAATTTTTTTGCAGAACATGCCTATAAATTGATCTAAACCCTATCTTGTATGAACTCATGTAAATTGTCTAGGCCCTGGTTTCTCAAATAAACTTAACTATATCATGAGTACATGCTCAACTTCAATGGAATATTCACCAACGTTGAATGTATTTGATTGAAGTTAACATGGATTTTGTGTGATTTGAGCACGGTGCTCAGATTTGAGTCTTAGAACGCACTTAGGTTTTTTCGAGAAACCAGGGCCTGATGAGACAATTTGAATGAACAGAACACCCACATCAAAGGGTTAGACAAACAAAAGGTGACAAATTTGATTTTGAAATGCTGTTACACCCCTATAGCTCTTACGGGTACAAGCTTACATGTAAAATGATGAAATCATTTCTGGTGTCATTGTGTCTGTCTGTCTGCCACAATGTTTGTGTGCTTGCACGTCTTCCCATGCGAAAAAAGTTCAAGAATGCATTTCTTATAATTCTAGAACTGTTTAAGAATATTCTAGAACGTTAAATGGCACTTCTAGAACTGTTCCAGAACAGTTCTAGAAATGCCATTTAATGTTGTAGAACATTCAAGAACGGTTCTTGAACTTAAATGAACTTTTTTGCAGGGGTTTTGAATAAGTATTGTGTAAGTTGATCCAGTGATAGAATGTGCTGTGTTGTTGGTTTCTTTAAACCCTTTTCCTAACCTCAGATTAATAGGATGTTCTGAATAGATAGCTGTTGAAGACAACAGATATTTAAATTTAATCTAGTTAAAGCTGCTGCAGATGTCAAAATTATGGGCCTAGATAATGATAGAATTTGTGTGAAATATGTCTCTGAACATATTGACAGACAGATGGACGGACAGAAAGACAGACACAAGTAAAAATTATATGCCCCCGATCTTTTGATACTTTGGCATAAAAATTGAGAGAAGTTGTGAAACATACCTCTGAAAAATTTACAGACAGGTGGATAGACAGAAATACAGACACAAGTAAAAATTATATATCGATACTTGGGCATAAGAATTGAAAGAAGAGAAGAAAATTCTGATAGTTATATCTTTAACATTTTCCCCTTTTCTCTGAAAGTTTTTGGTTTCAATGTTTTCCAAAGGATTTAAAATTCTCATCGGTGACATTTGTGAACAAATTGATTAAAAACATCTCGGAAAGGGTTATTTATAGTGTTGTTTTTAATAGAAATTCCATTTTTAGACAAATTAATGACTATATGTTGTTGAAAATAGATTTTGTTTGTTTTCTTTTTTACTCACAAAAAAATACCATTTACAGTTTTTATACGCAAAAGACAAAATTTTAACATTGTTAAATTGAGGCTTGGAACTTAAATATTATTGCCTTCAACTCTTTCCTTTGCTTTAATTCCCAAACAAGGCCGAATTTGACCTGTTCTCATAAAAAAGGTTTGAGAAAACGTGAAAAAAGAAGAAATGCTGGTTATCTGCAGCATTATTTTTTTTTTCTTTTGTCTCAGTATTGTCTATACAGTATTGTACACAAATCATAATTCTCCTCAGAATAATTTGAAGCGGTTGGGGCTAATTAAAATTGTGTCCATGCAAATAATTGTGAATAAAAACATGATGGGAAAAGAAGAAATTGCTCAATTTGAGCAATTTCTTTTTTACCCATTATGGTTTTTATACGGAATTGTCACATTTTAATGTAAAAAATGCATTTTTTTATCAGTTTTTGACATGAAATACCTCAAAATGTCTATTTTATGACCATTTTGGAGAAATTAAGCTGTATGAGTATTTTTAAGCTGTAGAGGCATCTAAGTGATTAACATGAAGCTGTAGTGGGGCTGATACAGCTTATTAGGCTGGGGAGAACTCTGCATATCTTTATCAATATCAATTTTTGTCAGTAGCTGCATTCGAATAGGAGCATTCTTAATTTTTGCCATTTGGGAAAGCCTTTGTATAATAGGATTTTGCGGTTATTTCCACTTTTCAATTATTTGTTACCATTTCTGGAAAATTGCTGATTTTACCTTGATTAAGTTTTACTTGACAACCAATGATGTTTTTACCTCACTGAATCCTTTACTTATAACACAGTGTATAATCACGTGACTCAGAATTTGCGATTATCTTCAATATCTTTTTTAATACTTGACCAATTTGAATTCGGTTTTAAGCAGAGAAGGTGGAAAATGCAAGGAATAGGCTGGATGTGTTGGATTTTTGAAAAATCAACTGATAAAAAAGTTATTGAAGATAACCAAAATTTGTTTTTTCAAAAATCAACCACGTCCATATCTAATGCGTGACTTCTGTCCAAATTCTCTGCTTCAAAGCGAATTCAAATTGGTGCCATATTGACAAAATTATTGAAGATCTTTTGAAAATATTGTATCACGTGATTATCCACCGTGTATAAGCCCTGCATGGCCTTGATGTCTGTTACTGGAAAGGTTTTGAAAACATTTGAATTTTGTTGTCTGTCTGCAGCAGCTTTCAAATTTGATAAGTCCAATATATTGCCATTTTGGAGAGGGATAAAAGGAAAAAAAGAATTATACCTCCCAAATTCAATTTGGGAGCTATATAGGAGTCAGCTTGTCCGTTGGTCTGTTTTGATTGAATATCAGCTTGACCACTAAAATGTCCTCAATAACATGACCATGTGGGTATGCTGCTTTGGTACATTTTATAAAAGCTGTGATATTACTTTAACAACAAATAAATTGTTTAACCCTTTCCCAAATGAGACCTGGTTTTGACGGTTAGTACAAAGGCTAAGGAAAATAATAAGTTAAAAGAAGTAAATGCTGAGAACCAGCACTTTTAGCTCGACTTTTCGAAGAAAATGAGAGCTTATACTCATTACTGTCACCCGGGCGTTGGCGTCGGCGTTGCAACAAAGGTTTAAGTTTTTTCAAACATCAATAACTTCCATACTATCAAAGGGATTCAACCCAAACTTGGAATAATTATTCACCATCACACCCTCTACCTTACTACTAGGGCCCATGACCCTGGCTCCACTATATTTGGAGTTATGCCCCCTTTATACTAAGCAACTTAGAAAGTCAAGCGCGCTGTCTTCGAACAGCTCTTGTTGCCTTTTGCCTCAATTTTTTACTGTACTGTATTTTACACAAATCCAACCTTGATTAATATCTATTTTGTTGTCTGCAGTTACAGCTTTCAAATTAGATCACACTAGAAAACTGCCATTTTGGAAAGGGCTAACCCTTACCCAAATGAGACCTGGTTTTAAGAACTAACAGAAAAGGCATAGGAAAATATTGAGGCAAAAAAGAAAATGCTGATTACAAGCCATTTCTCCTTTTGCTGCAATTTTTTCTTTGCTATATTTTACACACATTCTGTCTTTGTCAGCATTTATTTTGTTGTTGACGTACAGCAGCTTTTAAATTATACAAGTCTAAATAGGTGCCATGTAGAAAAAGGTTTTAAAAAAACAGTTTGACCAATTGATTATGTCCCTACTAAGATTGACCTCTGCGGTTGTTAAGTAAGTTTGGTACATATTGTTTAATATTTTTCCTCTCCCTAACAACAAAATTTCACGATGTTCCAATTTGAAACCTTGCAGCAGACGACAAAATAGGTGTCACTTAAGATAGAATTTGTGAATATTATAGCACAGAAAACATTGAGGCAAAAGAAGAAAATGCTGATCATCAGCATTGTTGTGTATTGTAATATAGTCCCGCCCATCCGGCCACTGCATGCTGATAAGCCCCGCCTACACTCATATATATTGGTCAGTAGTATTAGTTTTCTTCCTTCTTGTATAGTGCTAGTCAACGTGTTAATAAAGCTATTTAAACAGACGTATCTTGTTTCGTTCTATTTAATCCATAGTAAGAACATAACAAGCATTTTCTTTTGTCTCAATGTTTTCCCTCACCAATTCTGATAGGAACATCAAAATTGGGTCTTGTTTGGGAAAGTGCTAATAGCTGTCATTAGCAAGAAACATACGAGCCCGGATCTGGAAAAACGTCCCTTATAGCATTTTTCAAAATTGAGTTTCAGGGTCAGCCTGTTGTCAAATGGAGTCCAGTATGCATCAATGCTGCTCTCTATAAGTTACTACAGGTCATGAAGAAGCTATTGGAGAACAACATGGATCCTGATCAGACTGTGCGTATGCACAGGCTGATCTGGATCTATGTTGGGCTCTAAAGCTTTAAGGGATGTTTTTCCAGATCCTGGCTCATATCTACAGTTCATTATTTTACTGAACTTTTGAACTTAGAGTTTATTTTCTGAACAATAAATAGACCTTATTATAGTCTTTCTGTTGTTAATTTGTTTTACATTATCTTCTTTTATATAGATCATAAGAAGGTAATAATTGATAGGATAGGATACAGGATAATTATGATACAAACTTTTTTATCCTTTCCAAAACAAGTTTCCATTGGTTTATAACCACACAATTCAAATACACTTTAGAAATCAGATTAGTTATACTCAAAATGCTTTCCACGCTATTTAAACAATGTTTTTAGATTTTTCATAACAATGATTTTGTGGCGTACATTATCAATTTGATTTTGTATCAGTAAAAAAATGAGTTCTTTTGAAATGGTTAATCTTATTTCTAAATATGGTTTCTTTCACATCACTTCATATTATAGCTGCTTTGTATATTTTGTAAATATTTTTTTATATTTGATTATTATAAAAGATAGAAAGATTTGAATTAGTACCCACAGTATACACTGTGTTGTAAGCTGTCCGTTAGATTTGTGTAGTTTGTACGGAAGTTTTGAGTGTTCAATCAAAGATGGCGTCCGTGGAAAATCGTGAGAGGTGGGTTCTTAGTTTTTCGTCGATAATTTCCTTAAATGGCCGTATCTTGTCTTGATACCGATATCATCCTACAGGAGAAATGTATACCTATTCACGGTGCTATATAGCCAAGTACCAGTGTTGTCCTATCGCTTTTGGTCGTAGTGTAAAGACAGTCCAACACGGAAATTTTTTCGAAGCGAGAAAGTTGCTCTTTGAAGGATGATTACATAGTAAACAGCGAACTAGGTAACAAACTATTGCTCTAACTTGGATGTTTTTAACGTGCTCTTTTCTATGGTTACTGTTATTTTACACAAAAATGTCCAGAATGACCACAAACTCTGTGTTTACTAAATGGTCAAACAACGGTGTAGTCACAGTGAAAATATGCAGACACAACGGTGCAGTTTCTGTGTTATCTGTACGGTGTAGTTATTATTTTCACAACAAATTGTGAACGGTGTAGACTTGGTATGTTGTATAGGGCGAACTAGCTCTAACAGCTAGCAGATCATATTCTGTGCAAATATGCCGTTTTCTCTTTTCTTCATTCACCTAAGCCTAAAACAGTTCAATGTATGTTTAGTTTAATTTTTGGAAGACATTTTTTTGTTATTTGTTATTGAGTTAACATCGGACGGACATGATAATCACAAGGAATACCATCACAAAACATGTAGCAAACGTCATTTTAGAACACTGTTTACTGACTTACCATACGATGTGGGTGCAATGGCCAGTTTCTTGTTCATCCGTTCATTTTATTTGTAGATTTGAAATTTCGGCTCTGGCTTTGAATTTTTCTTTGTAACTGTTAAATTGGTTATTACAATCAATTTTTTGTAATTAATGAAATGATTTCAACTCATGGAGTATGATAATTATTGATCGACATGTATCTTGTTTTCAACTTGACCCCTCATTGAAAAGTCCGATTTTACCCAAAATAAAGGATTCCATCAACAAAACATAAATTATAAATAACAAAACATAAATTATAAATTTGTTTCATAAACGTTTGGGCTTTTTTCGTCTTGTTCGACTTAGAGTAATCAAGTCTTGAAAATAGAATTACGGAACTGCAAAATTTATTTTGGCATTTTCAGACGTAATTAACCTCTTAGACTGACAATTCCGGACTGACAATTTTCTGACAGACCAAGATTATTTGGGCCCACTAATAAAATGTAACCATTTGCAATGAAAAAGATAATTTTCTATTCGCCAAAATCGTTTGACTATTGGAGTAAAACGCATTGACATGCTTTCAAGAGAGTAGAACTTACACACATCCATAAATAAATGAAATACAATGTTTTCCACCGGGAACCGACCTTCCTTGACCATGTTATGAAAAGATAACCAAATGTTAAGTTGATCAATGCTTCTCAATGACTTAATCACATCTAAGAATAAACTATTCATTTCAGCCATTATTTCCATGTCTCGTGAGTACCTATCCGTATCACCTGATTCAGCACGTCCAATGGAAATATCAGGAATTAAGGTCGGAGATTTTTGAACGACTTTATGGGGTGTTGAACTTCGTAATTTTTTATGTACAGGACTCATGCATGCAAAATCGGGTATATAATCGATAGAAAGATTGTTAATTCCAAAACCTTGATTTTCTACGTTGATGATGTATATTTTGTGTATTCTTTGCTCGCAAATGGGGATGATGTCCTAGTCTGACTTCTTGATAATATCTGGAATTATACTAAAGTTCCCTTGGCAGTTGAAAATGGCATAAAACCCAAATAAACTCAAACTATACTAAAGCTCAGAGTTTTCAAACCTTTTTGGCCTGTCTGATCATTGATCTCCCTCCTTCGCACTTTTAATATCTGGCTGAAATGGTCTTGTTCCGAATGATTCACAACCCTTTCGAAATTTCATTCGAAATGACAGCAGTAACAAGTGAACAGCATGGAACTGAAAATAAAAGACAAAATAAAACAGACGCCGGCAGATTCTTGGTATTTTCTACTATTTGACCCTTACGGATTGCTTTGACAAATAGCGAAGAAACTAGATTCTGTCTGTATTCTGATTAAAGTATATTTTGTAGACATATTGTCACCTTCTTTACTGCGAAGCATTTACAAGTCAGTCATATATTAACATAATTGTTGAAGAATTTCGGTAGTAATTGTAAAACGTGATTCCCAGCCATGAAAATGTTATCATTAAACATTACAATATTATCATTCCAGAAATAATAAGTTTTGAATTGCTTCAAGTCTACAGCGTTCACAATTGCATTATGTCTACACCGTTCACAATTTGTTATGAAAATATAACCACACCGTACATAAAACACAGAAACTGCACCGTTGTGTCTGCATATTTTCACTGTAACTACACCGTTGTTTGACCATTTAGTAAACACAGAGTTTGTGGTCATTCTGGACATTTTTGTGTAAAATAACGGTAACCATAGAAAAGAGCATGTTAAAAACATCCAAGTTAGAGCAATAGTTTGTTCCCTAGTTCGCTGATTACGATGTTATCATCATTCAAAGGGCAACTTTCTCGCTTCGAAAAAAGTTTGCCGTGTTGGGCTGTCTTTGCACAACGACTGAGTATGAAAGGACAACACTGGTACTTTGATATATAGAACCGTTGATAGGTATACATTTCCCCTGTATAATGATATCAGTATCAAGGCAAGATACGACCGTTTAAGCAATTTATAGATGAAAAACTATGACACCTACCTCTCAAGTTGTATTGTTGTCGCCATCTTTGAATGACTGCACAAACCTAACGGACAACTTACAACACAGTGGTATAGGGTTTGGATTTTAAATACTAAATTCAGAATGCTTACAAATACCCATTCTAAACTCTGACCCTGTTAATTTTTGAAGGGTGACGCCGTTTGTCACCTGACAAAATAAAATCTTGCACAAATGTGGGAAATGAAGAAATTGTTTGTAACAAGCACTCTCTTCATTCCTCACAATGTTTTCTACCCTAATATCATAAAATTCACGATTTAATCTTACTGAAAATGTCAACTGCAACATCTTTCAATTTGTACAAGCCTAAAGAATTTGCCATTTGGGAAAGGGCTAAGTCTCACTGATCTGATCTCTTTAATTTCAGTCCCTCTCCAGACACAAATGATGACACTGATATGGCAGCCATAGTTTCCCCATCACGGAACACAAAACACGAAATTCTCGACGATCTCAAAACAGACAGGGATGAATTCTACTCTGAAACAACCAAAGAAGATCTTATACAAAAACTACAAGATGAATATAGACAAAGTGCAAGGGCAAAATGGCATCTATTACAAACTCTTCTCAAAAGTGGCATTTTGTCCCTCCATCGGAGAAGTTCAGGGGAGAGCACTCCAAATGACTCTGAGACTCCTCCCACTACTGGTCATGTGACCCATGTGACCACAGATCCAGCCAATCACAGACAGAGGTTGGGTTCCCCTCCTCCAATGAGAAAGGAGAACAAGACAGTGATTACAGTGAGTGGTACAAAAACAGAAAATGGTGAAGAAATGCAAGAGGAACAGCAATTTAATAGACCAAGAGCTCCTTCAAAAGTGAAATTCTTCTCTGGGTAAGGTCAATAATTAATCAAATTGATGTAGGCCTACTTAAATTCAACTATTACAATGTTTTTCTAATCTATATGTCTTCTCATATATGCCCTCAATATAAGGATTTTTCTAAAAACTTACATATATAATAACCAAAACAAATGAGATGGGTAATTTATCGCATTTAGTTATTTTTCAAATGAAAAAAAGGACACTCATGGGAAATAATTAGACTTAAACATTTTATCTGGTAGATATACATTAGGGCCTACATAACTATAGCTTGGTAACTTGAAGTACTCCTTCAAAACATCCTGCATCATTTTGATGAAGAACCATGAACGATCAACACGGTCTCAAGATTTGCATGAAGAAATTTCTCCGTCTCAAAGATCACCCAAGGGAGATAACAATGAATGTTATTTCCTTGCTCAAACAAGGTTCTGTGAGGGTATTTTAGTCTGCTCTGTGACAGTTCAAATGCTGTTTTTGTATCTACAAATTCACCAAAATGGTGTATAATTTTCATCTTCCATTTACGTTTTGTATTTTAGCACAGTCCAGTGGCGGATCCAGAGGGGGTTCATGGGGTTCAAACGAACCCCACTCTGTAGCCTGATTATTTCATTTTCATGCAGAAATTCAGTCAAAGTTGGGCATTAATGGGAAAACAAACCCGCTTATTTGTATGTTTGCATCCCCATCACAGAAATCCTGGATCCGCCGATGCAGTCAGTTCATATACATGTACAATCACATCTATATACTCTCAAAAGCATGTCTACATTAGATTTCACTTACGCTAGTCTTAATTGTAACTCCACTCCTACATATTGAAGCTTTTTAGGCCCTACATGTTTAAAAAACTTTGGAAATCAATTATGACAAAATAAGAAGTTGCTTGTGACAAATAATTTCTTCATTTCCCACAATTTTTGTACCAAGAAAGACCAAAATATATGAACTTTCATACATTTGAAATTGTCGTCTGCAATATCTTTGAATTTGGACCACCCAAAAATTTTGTTGTTTGGGAAAGGGTTAAGAAAAAGGACATCACAAGATATGAATATTTTGCAGGGAACCTACCATCATAGACATAAAACTGAACGGAAGTTTTAGGTACCAGGACACCGATTCGAGTCTCATGAACGATTCACAAGAGTCAAGTTCGTCCATGTTGAACTACCGTGCAAATTTGAAACATCGTGATTTCGTGGATCCTGAGTTATTACGGAAACAGAATATGGACAGTGATAAGCCCATCTATGACTTTAGGAAAATGTTAAAGAAAACTGGTCGCCTGGATTTCATTGAACAAGAAGAATGATTGTAAAGTGATATCATATAAGTAATATAAGCAGAATGTTGCTTTTCAAGAAAAAACTCATAACTGCAGCTTGTTTTCAGCTGCAGTTATGAGGTTTTTGATGAAAAACATCAATAAGTAATAGTTGACAAAAGATAGGGCGAACTGCAAAAGTTTTGTAGTTGGGCATAAATATATTGGCATGTGCTAACAATGTTTTTGCGCTAAGGCCTGTTAAAGCTTTGGAAACTATTGGAGAAAAGCAAGGAAATGCTGATGTAATCTGCATTTTCTCAAGATTTTCAATCCTATCGAAGAGAATTTCCATTCTCATAGTTGGATTGATTTCGTTGTCTGCAACATATATTGTTTGTATTTTGACAGGTCCAAATTTTGTTGTTTGGAAATGTGTTATACAGATAATTATGGCAATTCTCGTAGGAGATGATTAGCATGATAAACCATTCTCATGCTGTTCTCGTCATATTCCTTTTGTGACCAAAGCTTTGACCGGAAGTATAGACTAAAATCAGCCTGTACAGACATGCAGTCTGATCTTAGCCTATACTACCTGCTTATAACTCAATCAATATGTCAAAAACTTGAGATAAACTAATTGAAAAGTTGCTTGAATGATCAAATTGTATGAAATGAAATTAAAGTCAATTGCAAGAAGGGAAGAGAATGAATTAACCAATTCGCACACAATAACTCTTTATTACTACCTGTAAAATGATGGAAAAACATTGTGGAAAATGAAGAAATTGCTTGTGACAAGCAATTTCTTCCTTTCCCACAATGTTTTCTTCCCTCAAGTACCAAAACATATTTTTATGCTCCCGTATCGAGAGATCGGGGGCATATTGTTTTACTCATGTCCGTCTGTCTGTCTGTCCGTCTGTCTGTCCGAAAACTTAACATGAAAACTTAACATTGGCCTTTTCTCCAAAAGTATTCAACATACAAAGCTCAAATTTGGTATGTAACTTCCTTTGAATGATAGCTATCTGTTTCATGCAATTTGACCTTCCTCAAGGTCATCTGTTAACCCTTATCAACCCTTTACTCTACAAAAACTTAACATTTTACTCCGAAAACTTAACATTTGCCTTTTCTCCAAAAGTATTTGACATACAAAGCTCAAATTTGGTATGCAACTTCCTTTCAATGATATCTATCTGTTCCATGCAATTTGACCTTCCTCAAGGTCATCTGTTAACCCTTATCAACCCTTTACTCTACGAAAACTTAACATTTTACTCCGAAAACTTAACATTTGCCTTTTCTCCAAAAGTATTTGACATACAAAGCTCAAATTTGGTATGCAACTTCCTTTCAATGATAGCTATCTGTTCCATGCAATTTGACCTTTCTCAAGGTCATCCGTTTACCCTTATTAACCCTTTACTCTACGAAAACTAACATTTTACAAAAATGGCCATTTCGGGGGCATTTGTGTTTCACAAACACATCTTGTTTTTATTTACAGGTGCTTGAAATTGTCGTCTGCAACATCTTTGAATTTGGACAAGTCTAAAATATTGCCATCTGATAATGGGTTCTAGAAATTGGACATTGGTTATTTGCATTGTTTTCCTGCAATGTTTGCAAAAGCTTTTTCATTTCAAGAGAATTCATGCTAGCATTTCTTGCCTTTTCAATCGTTATGCCATGGTAAAATCTTCATAATCTGATAAGTGGCTTTTGCGATGTTTCCACATACTCTGTTTCTTATCCCTTTTCCAAATGATGCATGATTAAAGGTCTCTACAGGCTGTTTGTTTCGAAATCATTGAAGGAAAATAAGAAAATGCTGATTATCAACATTTTCTCCTTTGCCCCCAGTGATTTCTATGATCTAAATCTTAGATTTTCTGTTCTCAGCTCAGTAATAAAAGATTAACAAATTATTGTCTGGATCACCCTTTTTTTTAACCCATTACCAGACGGCAAAATTTTAGACTTGTACAAAATCAGAGATGTTGCAGACGACACTTTCTAGTGAATGAAAATCTATATCTTTTGTTCTTTTAATGTAGAAAACATTGTGATCAATGAAGAAATTGCTTGTCACAAGCAATTTCTTCATTTATCACAATGTTTTCCAAAGATTTTATCTTGTTGGGTTTCACAAGGCGTCACTGTGTGGTAATGGGTTTTAAATAGTGTCCTGACATTGTTGTCTGGGAATCGGTGAAATGTATCTTAATATAGATACTGTATTTATTTTGGTCTCTTGATATATATTTTTCTGTGATAGTACTTAATTTTATCAGTCTGTCTCTTATATTAAGCTATTTTTAGTCCGATTTAAATACCTCGAGATTATAATATTGTTCATTTGTCAAGTCATGAAATAATTAGATTCTAATAATTAAGCCCCCAGACGTTAACCTTCTCCCAAACAAGACCTGGTTTTGACGTCCTGAACAGGAAAGGCCTGGGAAAATATTGAGTCAAAAGAAGAAAATGCTGATGATCAGCATTTTCTCCTTTTGTCTCAATATATTCCGAGTTGTATCTTACTTAAACTAAATTTTTGCTATTTCGAAAAGGAATTAAGTGCCAAAAGGTGAATGAATAGGTTGTGCAGGCTGATCTGGGATCTGGATGATAACATTGCCCAAACTTTGAGTTGAAACAAACAAAAATAGTGATGTGTAGAAGTATAAAAGTATAAAGTCGGTGCTATTGCAAAATCTCTTATCTACAGCTTGATACAAGGTTTTGCAATAATACTGATGTAATAAAATATGCATGTAATAGTAAGAAAAGCAGTGGGGATGAATGAAGAAAATGCTGGGTTTCAGCTTTTTTTCCATTGCCTGAATGCTGTTCCAACCTAGTTTTTATTTTAGAATTCATAACCAGGGCTCTATTGTTGTACTTATCAACTTTCTTTTCGTTTGTGATCTAAATTTGCATTCATTAGGGCATGTATGTATCCAGACTTATCTTTACTTTTACTTCTATTCTTTATTAGATGGACTTTTGTTATTTTTTCTACATGAAATCCAAATTACACTCTAATTAATTAAGTGTTTTGATTCCATGATGTGTGACAAGCAATTTCTTCATTTCCCTTAATGTTTTCTACCCAGACAAGTAAAATCATCATTCACTTGAAATTGTCTGCAACCATCCTCGGAAACCACAGTGGTCATAGCTATGTTACATGTAGTGTAGCTATGACCACTATTGTTTCCGAGGATTGTCTTCAACAGGCTACCTTAGAATTTGAGCCAGTCTAAAATTTTGCCATCTGGTAATGGAATTAAATACCTTTAGGGAAAAGATGAAAATGCTGCAATTTTTTCCTTTTTCCTGAAGGATTTTAATTCCATTATATAAATTATTGTAGATTTTTACGTTTTAAGTAAAATCTAGTTTAAATTATTTTGTCATTTGCAAAAGCTTTCATTTTGGACCACCAAGAAATGTTGCCTTTTAGGACAGGGATGATCTAAGCCCTCCATTTCTTATTTTCTTATGTACTTTATTAGCGTGTCTATTCGTAGAATAGGGAGGCTATTCAAGTTACTTGGGCTTCGGCTTTGCCGTAATACTTTGGTTAAGTTTTTACATGTAAGTTTGTCAAATCTCTGTTTCTACTAATGCTATCACTCTGAAACTTTGCACATGCCTCTGTTACCATAATATCAGTCTCTAGGCAAAGATTTGTTACTCTGACATCTAATCTAATGGAATTTTTACCCTTTTTGACTTAGAAATTCTTGGTTAAGATTTTGTGTGCAACTTACATTTATATCTGTGATAACTTTTTTCTGTAACAGTTATTGCTTTCAAACTTTACACATGCTTCTGTGACCATAAGATCTGCCTCTATGCAAGGATTTGTTAGTCTGACATTGAATTTAACATATACAACCCATCATTAGCACTAAAGAGCCAGAGGTGAAATTTGAAAAGAGCCAGTAATTCCTTAAGTTAGAAAGTGGTGTTTTTAATGATGGGTCATATACCTTAATACAATTTTTACCCTTTTCAGACTTATAATTTTTCACTATCCAGCACTTGATAGTCGTGCCTAATGCTGCCCTGAGACAGCTGAAGCTTGTTTTACATTATGTTAGACATTGTTTTAGAGAGCTATATATTTACTATTTTTGTAAAGTTTTGTTCTTGTTTTGTGATAATATTTGGAGACATATCATTGTGATTGTATATTAAATTTATTGTGAAAAGATGAATGTTTGTTTAACAGTGCAAATTTCTTCAATGCCTAACCATTAAAACCTGGTTTTGATGCCCCTTTCATGGAAACTTTGGAAAACATTGATTGAAAGGAGAGAAAATGGCTTCTTTTTGATTGTGGAAACATTTGGAGACATAAATTATCATAGAGACAGTATATCAAATTTATTGTGAAAAGATGATATATTGTTTTGTCTTTGAAATTTCCATTGCCTTTTAACCAATTCCCACACAGTGGCTCCTTTCGATGCACCTGAGTTTTGGAAAACATTGTCAAAGAAATTAAAGAAGAAAATGCCTGGTTACCAGTATTTTCTCCTTTATTTTCATCAATTTCTGTCGTATCAACTATTAAAGAGAATTCTCCTTGTGAATGAGTCTGATTAATTTTGTCATCTGCGACATCTTTGAATTTTGACAATTAGTCCACATTTTGTCATTTCTTAACCCATTACCAAACGACAAAATTTCAAACTGCTCGAAATTCAAAGATGTTGCAGACGACAATTTAAAGTAAAAGATTTTTTCATTCTTTGGTAATTTTGTTTCGAAAATATTGTGGGAAATGAAGAAATTGCTTGTCACAAGCAATTTCTTCATTTTCCACATTGTTTTCCCATGGCATTATCTTGTGAGGAGTCAAAAAGAGTCACTGTGTGGTAAAGGGTTAAAGGGTAAACACACTCACAAACAAGACCTTTTTTAGTCTACCTGAGTAGAAAAATGGAAATTATTGAGGCAAATGAAGAAGATGCTGGTAATCTTTTGTCTGAACCCTTTCCCAAACAGCAAAATACCAGATTAGGGTGGTCCACTTCAAAAACTGCCACGAATGACAAAATG